>JAHWFO010007706.1:710884-732541 GCA_023313115.1 Rhysida immarginata | reverse complement strand
TTCTAGAAATTCTGGCGTCGACTACAAAGGTCATTTTGCGCCTTTTATACAAGTTATAACAGTACGCAGCCCGGGACAAACACAAACATCCATGCCTACGGCGGGATTCGAACCCGCAGCCAGGTGGACTCGAGAACTAGAAAGCCTACGCCCTAGCCCTCTCGGCCACCTGGCCGGCTCTTTAAATATGGAGTAAGTTCATTATTGTTAGTGGAAAAATTTTTATTCGAAAATGAAAGTAGATCTCTCCAGCGAACCAAATGATTTAACTTAATAGCACAGTACTCTTTTTAATGTCAAAACAAAGTCTTCGTTATAAGCCAGACACGGTCGAGTCAAGTAGGTCAAAGGTCATCTAAAACTAATACAGGTGGAGCGTTGGTGGTGCCAAGAGCAATAAAGATAAAACGCAAATTCCGGAACCCACAAGCAATATTTTTTCCCTTAAAACCACAAATAACGTCTTTAAAAAAGGTTTTATTGTTGTTGTTTTTTTTTTATTCTCAAATGTAGGCCAAGTCTCAAAAAATTAAAAGTAAGGAAATACATTGCGACAGTTTAGAGGGGAAGTTGTTAAAACAAGATGTCAGCTGAAAACGAAATATTTGAAGGGTTTTCTCGATTTTTAATACGTATTAATTACGGAAATTGGCCACGCTCGTTGCTCTTTTACCTTCTAAGTCCTTTGCGGTGGCTTTCAGGTTTAATTTGATGTGGCGGTCATTTTCATGGTTTGGTGACAAACGCAACCTTCACGGATTTGCAGAAGTTCAAATGAATTTGATTAAGCCTTGCCTAACCATCCGTCCATCCTTCTGTCATCTCTCCGTGTTGCTGTCTTTTTTTTTTACCATACTTCATATGCAATTAAATAAGTATACTGTTAGTTTAAATGACATTTTAGAGCACATTTTGGTATTTAGAAACCCTCAACACAGCCAATGAAGTGACATACAGTTGAAATTAATTCTTAAATTGTACCAGCAATTTATTAACGTAGCAACTTGCATAAATGTTAGAAATGCCTTCACTAGCTTCCGCAAACATACTCATGTAAACAAACGAGATGAATTATTTACATCAGGATAGACGTTTGTTATTGCACGGAAACTGGTCTCACCAGCCATTCTACACCCTTGAGTAAATTGCTGTTTCTTTGGGGCGCATTTACTCGGGAAGCAATGACTGAAATAAATATGTCAAAACGCTATTGTAACGCGAATTCATTGTTCAAATGGTATGTTATAGACAGTCCTTGCCATTTATCTTTCAAGATAAAATAAATCCTCTTCTTTAAGTAAACGGGAATAGCCAATTAACATACAGGGTGTCCAGATGAAACCTCCCTGATTTCAAATCTTAATTGTAAGGAAACTATTAGTCCTAGAGATTTGAAGTTTGCGTTATCATGAAGAGCAACTCAAAATGTGTTGTATTATCTATATATGCACTTCTAAGTGGGCTCCGTTAGTAGCTCTAAGAATGTCCAGTCGATGTTCAATCTCAAACCATGTGTTGCGTAGCATGTCCGGTATGATGGAGTTGATGGCTTCCACAATTTTCTGGCGAAGACCATGAAGATCACGTACAGGTGTAGCGTAGATCATATCTTTGATATAGCTTCATAGGAAGAAATCCAGAGGCGTTATGTCTGGAGATCGCGTCCGATCCATCGTTCTGGAAACGTACTGTCTAAAGACCTACGAATGTCTAAACTCCATCATACGTACATACAAGGGCTATTCATAAGTCGATCCGGGATTTCCGAGTGCTATTCTACCAAAAAAAAAGCACAACACTCACATCAATATACAGGGTGTTTCATAATTGATGTCCCGTCTTTAGGTCCAAATAACGGCTCAAGGGGAACAGGTGGGGGGGAAATGAATATTGATTATTTGGTTTTAATGTCCCTTTATTCAGAATAAAAACATTTCGCGTCCCTGGGGGTGAAGGGGTAAAAGGTATGGCTAGCCGATGTGGACAAAAACCATACTTATTAGAAAACAGTAGGGAAAATTAATGAGAATGAATGAGTCGACCGGGCTTTTCCCCCAAGGAAAAACATTATGAAATTTGAAAACTGTACATGGGAAATAGGAAATGAGTTTTTCTGTTTTTGTCAACATTAGCTAGCCATACCTTTCACTTTACCCACTCGATAAAGGGCAGGGGATGAGATTTTTTCACCGGGTTTTTTGCTAAACCCACATTTTACATGATGCTCTACAACTTTCTAAATAACACATGGGGTCTAACCCCTACCCCTACAAAATTAAAATTTTCAAAATTTACCCCTTCACCCCCAGGGACGCGAAATGTTTTTATTCTGAATTACGGGACATTAAAACCAAATAATCAATATTCATGTTCCCCTTGAGTCCTTATTTGGACCTAAAGACGGGACACCAATTATGAAACACCCTGTGTATATAACCGAATACAGAAATTGGAAGCTATTTTGGAGCAAGAGCGCAGTATTTTAATGCCAGAATTAACAAGCTCATCTGCCGAACTTCCTGTTCCAAAAAGATAGCGTTCCGCCACATTTCCAAGCGAGGATCGTGCGTACATTAACGAACAGTTTCCTCGTAATGCGCGGCCAGTGAGGCTTTGCGTTTGCTTACCTAGCCTCCGCGATTACCTGATTTGACACATTGTGTTATTTTCTGTTGTGTGTATATCTCTCTATGCCACAGGACTAGGGCCGGATTTACACATTTCTACTCCCTAGGCCATGGTACAAGTTAGCTTTATGGGAAATCCAGCCCTACCCAGATATACAAGAATCCAACGAATCGTGGAAGCATTGATGCATTGATACTGTCGACGCTGACTTGTTACAAGATGTGGCAGGAACTTATTTGTTGCTTCTGTAAAAGCTCCAGAATAATTCCAGTGTCTGTTTTCCTGTGGTTGTTATCGTTTTGCTTTTGTTTTACTTTGTAAAACAGCGTTCGGAAATACCAGCAAGAAAACTTTTGTGTGAAAGATATTTTATAGAGAACAATACATTTATATCTAATTGTTCCTCTGTTAAAATTTAAAATAGAAAAGAAAAAAATCTGAAAAGAAATCATTAGCAAGATTCTGAAATGAAAATAAAAAAAAATCACGCTTCGAATAAAAGAAAATAAATTGGACGAAAGTTAATAAAATAATTAAAATTACTGAACTATAATTGATTATTTTTACTTAAAAATAAGTTTTTCTCTTGTTAATTTAAATGCATACCTTCTTTCATCTTCTTCCAAGTTGTTTTCAGTCTGAGAAAGCGCAGCAGCCGTGTGCGAAAGCGCTAAGTTTCACACGTTTCTTATTTTATGTCTTTTTTATGCTTATTTAATGTTTATGGACGAACCTTGTTTTTTAACGGAAAAACTATTTAACTTTTCAGACTTCTGAGGAGCAGCGTAAAATAGGAATCTAACGAATCTGGGATTTCATCCATTGTATATCTTTTGCGTTTTAGAGTTTTAGAACCCGCATTTTATGCAAATCATTTTCTCCTATCTTGTTGGAACTAGTTGGAGTTCACAGCATAAGCATGTCTCGAAGACTTTGGTTAGTCATATTGATTCTTTTATTTTTTTATATTCAACAGTTGAGTGACTAAATTTATCATTAACCTGAATTAGTTACTATTTTATTTCAAATTTTGAATTTTGAAATTCTTACAAATTACCAGAAGATTTCTCAGGTGGGGATTTTTCCTGCTTTTCTAGTTCTTGGGATAATTTGACGATCAAAGAGTAAAATAATAAGTTGTTATGTATTAAGAGATTAGATTAAAAATATTCCTTCAAAGAAGCAAAGGAACTTTAATATTTACCTTCCTTTATAGTAAGGTTAAAGGCTAAGTTGATTTCTTCAGGGTATAAGATTTCATAGGGGAGAGGGCGTAGAAGCACTCGCATAAACGAAAAAGGAGACGGTTTAGAAATATTAAAAAAAAAAAAATTAAAATCTCAAATTATCTGATTCGTAGTGTCGGTTATTTTTTATCACCTTTAATTTGACAATGAAAACGGGTCAGTGCGTTTTAAATCTTGCTTTCCTTCCTTCCCTTCAAGGTCGAACATTCTGCAAAGAAAGAACACGAAACCATACTGTTTGATCGTTTTCCATTTTGAGCAGGTGGTGGACCATTATCTTCGGATGTTTGAATTCAGGGAGGCTTTTTTAGTCATAACTGGGGAAAACTTCAGAACTGTTTCTCTAGAAATAAATCTTTCTATAAATAAACGACGATATCTTGTAGGTAAATGTTCGTGTTTTCCTTTGGTTTGTCGGTCGTTGCAAGGAAATGATTTTATGTACTATAAATGATTTATTTCCTTGTTGATCACAGGTAAAACCGTTCTACTAAGTCCCTTATTAAAACTTCCAATTTTTCTTGTCATTCTATTTGACGATGAATCAAAGCCGCATATTGCAGAATCGAGGTTAATCAGTAAATAAAATTTACGGTTGGATAAAGTGACACCCGTAAAATTACAAGAAAAGAATTCAAGTAGCCAATTCAATCTAAACTCTAAATTGATTAAAAGAGGAGAGCAAACGCTATTCCTATGCGCAACGCTTGAAAGACCCAGATAAAATGTGAAGTCGGTAATTTCTAGGTTAGTAATCCATTATCATCATATCTATAACATCAATTTTGCACCAACACGGTATTGCCTTGCGAATATGTCGCTAAGACGCCCGAATTCTACTCGTTTTAGAGAGAGACTTCGTTAACATTCACACTGGGTCACTGAATGAACGAACGATGACATAATTACGCAGAAGGGGAGAGTTCCTCTTCAATGAAATTCACCTTCACCTGAAAGAAAACCAACCGTAGTATGATTAAGATGGCGAAGAAAGTGAAATTGATGTACGTTGTTTGTGTCCCCCTTTTCTTCTAATATCTTGATAACGTGTGTCCGCGAGGTCGAATATGTCAATTTTAGAGATAAGTGGAACCACACCAAGACGAGGAGGCGTTAGAAAGGGAGAAGAGGGTTATTTTATACGTTATAATCTTTTAATGTTTTCCTTTTAATCATAATCATCCCATCTTTTATAGATAATTTTATGAAGAAAATGTGAGTAAATTGGGTATTATATTTTTACGTTAAGTTTTATAATGTGAACGTGTTCTACATTACGACGAGGCTTTTATTCCAAATGATGTTTATATAAAAGTCTACGCATTAAAATCAGAGGCGTGTTCGTCTTGAAACTGGGTGTATTAACCTTTACTGAATAGCGACGGTGAATATCAAAACCATGCCAAAATAAAGGACTAGAGTTTTACGTAGATTAGCAATCACGGTGATGCAAATATTATCCACATTGTTTGGACTCGGATTAAATATTTTATCGATTATTTTTTGGAACTTACTTTGGACTTACGAACTTACTTTGAACTATTATAGCGGCATGAAAAGATAATTTAATAAATTGCTTTTGGTGGGAAATTTCTTTGACCTATAACCCGATAGAGAAAGGACATTTCAAAACTAATATCTGAGTTTAAATTTAAAAAAAAAATCGTTTCTGCGGTGCGCACTGTTTATTTATTGTTTAGCTTGAATATCGATTCCCCAGTTCCGTACCCTAATGCCCAAAAAATTTTAGGAACGACGACTCCCTTATTCTTAAGCATGGGAATACGATTTTAAAAGAGTCTCGCTCTAGCATTTTTAGAGATGTCAGCAAACTAAATGAAAACGAAGCAATATTGTAGGAGGTCCTATAACCAAATGTGACGTATGCTATTTAAATTAGATTTTGAGAAGCATAAGAGCTAATTAATTTAGAGCAAACAAGCAATTTAAAATAATGTTAAAATTGTATCCATCTATGAACGATAATTAAGAGGACTCTCATTACGAATCAAAACCGTTAAATGATAAAACAGTAATGTCAGCGAAGATTCTAGCAATCATTTGATGGACTTAATCACACAATGCCATATATCTGAATACGTTGTTCTTTGCCTGTCTTTATTGTTCTATTGCCTCGAAATACAGGTGTGGCAATGAAATACCCGGACAGAGGTCGTTGCATAATATGTAAACAAAAATTCAACATGTCAAGACACGGTTTGTATGAGTCACCTATCGCACTGCAGCTGCATAGATTTTTCTTTTTAGTAGCGTAAAGGATTCGTGTTTAGACATGTATTAGAGCGACGCATGTGAACAAGTATCGTCAAGAAAAAAAAATGGAACAGCGGGCTTGCATTAAATTCTGTCTAAAGTTGGATAAATCAGCTACGGAAACACACTAGATGCTGAAAACTGCCTACTGAAACGATGCCCTATCCCGAACGAGTAGTTTGGTCGCATTCGTGATAGCCGTGAAGACCTTTCAGATGACCCGCGCTCTGGAAGACCAGTTTCCGTCCGAATGCCAGAAACCATCGAGAAAGCCAGGAAGCTCGTCACTGCTGACCGCGGAATTACAATTCGTATGCCTGCGGATGAATTGGACTGCAACAAGGAGAATTCGTCATATTCTAACAGAGGAAGCTCGATTTCTGGTCACACACCCCATTCTCCGGATTTGGCCCCTCCAGACTTTTTCTTGTTGCCGCAGATGAAAAACGCTATGAAGGTTACCCGATTTCAAGACGTTTCCGGCATTGAGAAAAACGTGACGTCAGAAATCAAGAGGATTCCGTCCGAGGACTTTAAAAGCTGTTTTACAAACTTAAAAAACGCGCACAAAAGTGAATTGTGTCCGATGGAGATTACTTTGAATCATATTAAACAGAATTTGCAGTTGGACTTCCCATTTCTGAGTATTTTATTAGTCCGGGTATTTAGTTGCCACACCTTGTATTCTTGTTACATTACTTTTTTTATATTTCGCCAATTTTAAAAGTTTTTTTTTTTCATGTGAAATTTAACTTTTATTATTCTTTCTATTTTCTATTATGGAGATCAATATTTATTGCAACTTTGATTGTACCTTTGTAATTCTTGTGTTCTTTTACATTTTTCTCATTTCAGTGGGCTATCTCGAGGACCACTACTGCGATTAAGTTGAAACATTCACTTTTTGCAAATTTTACGATAGAATACCGCCACCGGAATCGATATTTTCTCCCCTTACTCACTCTACGCAGTCCCCTATCTTATGTAATTGAAGATCACCCACATGATGCACTCTTTGCTTGGAATGGCCCCATTTGTAGTTTTTATGATTGTACAATGATGTTTTGAAACCTGTTTAAATGAAAGCTCATGAATAATGAACGCATAGTTCAATTATTATCTTATTATGGATTTTTATGAAAATAATATTATCTTGTTGCATTATGACACAGGCAACGACAAAATTTAACTGATTTAAAGTGCATAATACGTTTGAAAAATGAGAATAAGCATCAGAAGTAGAGATTTACAAACTTTGCACAAAATCAGGTTGTTTTCTCGTCGAGAAGTTCTTAATTTTAAATTTTATGGTTTACTAGTCGATGGTAATATTAGTAAAAAAGATCATTGTTGTCTACAGTCAAGATCTCTACGGTCAAGTAAGCGCCATTAGTATTCAAATTACTCTTCCCGACATGTTTTCTCCAGATGAACGTGTCTCGAATTTTCTTATCAGAATCTATCCAACTCACGTACATTAACGTGAAAATTATCGAATTTCAAGTCATATAATTTCAGTTGGGAGTCAAAACAATAACCATTTTATGCTTGTATACATGATAAAGGAAATTATTACTTAATCGGCGATTTAATATTGAATGTGGGGGTGGGTTTGAAAAATATAAACAAATGTCTCGAACACCAGTAAGGACTCGTATTTCATTTTTTAAAAAGCGCTGATTTAGTTGCAAATTACCTACATTATTAGTAATTAGTTTATATAGAGATTTATTTAAATTGAAACAGTTAAAGGAATGTGCAATTTCTTTCTAATGATTTTATAGTCATTTCATAACTAATTTTAAAGTTTCTTATGAATAAATAGTGTCGTATAAGATAAAAACCACTTTTTACATAATGTTATTATCACAAAATGTTATTGATTAGATGCGACTATTTAAAACTGCCCAAACAAGAGTTTCCATTGAGAAACGAACGTTATAGCAGGGGGAGTGCGCGAGCCGATTTAATTAGTGGGTGTTTCAAGCAACATTTTGAATTAGGGAAAAAAAGAGAAGGAAAAAACAGTAATCTTCCAGACCACTGACTGACTGACCCCTTTCATCGACGCCTCTTATCTTCCCAACGGTCAAAAGTCGAAAAATTAGAATATTAAGAGAGAGAGAGAGACACACACACACATTGTAGGTCAACAAAAATTCGGTGTCGTCCAAAAAATATTGTTAACTGCTTTGCAACAACGCTGTCATATTAGTGATAAAGAAATGAGAAGGAGAAAAAACGTGAGAAGAGAAGTGAAGAGCAAAAAAAGAGCTCGCGCGCTATCGCAATTCCGCTACCTCCAATCAGCAGCTCCACGAGCGCCGTTGACTCCCTTGCAAATAGACCCGTCCGTGATCACGTGACTTAACTTCCGTCAACTCCGTTATGTCAAACTCGCACACTTTTGCTCCCACCGACGCCTAATTCAAAAACGTTGTTGGTAGTGAGAGGAGCCACGAAGTAGGCGTAACGAGTCAGGAGAGACCACGAGGAGCCACGCGCGATCACATTCACCTTTTCCCATTCCAGCTGAGACGAAGGGGTTTGAAGAATATTTTTTCGTTGGCAAAGACTTGCTCGAGACCGATGGAATCCACGAGGTAAGAATTGTCAATGTTGTTTTCTTTTTTATTACTACCCCCGGGGTGTTGTGTATGGTGTGTGATTCAACAATCCAAGTTTAAGTTCATTTGAAATTATAAATTTTTTTAATATAATAACTCGGCGAAAAACGATTTGACATAAAAACATAATGGTTCATATCAAATGAATTGATTGTCATTCAGAACAGAGTGACATGGGTCGTTAAACTAGACGTAAACAATAAATAGAGCGATGACGGTTTCATCTGATTTGTGATATAACTGATCGCGAGAAAATTAGAAATATGATAAAAAGTAATAAAATAGCACTAATAAAAATAATTATTTGCAAATAGTTATCATATTTAAAAAAAGCTTCGACAACGTTTTTCTTTTGTTATGTTTGTGTCTGCATGTATGGGGGTGTGTTTGTTATAAGGTTAATGTCATTTCCAGCAGCATTAAACGAAATGCTATCAATTTAAAATCTATGCGTAAAACGAGTTAAGTAAATAAATAATTCAAGTGCACAGATTATTAATTTCTTCCCTACTAACTTACAAGGAATGAAATTTTACTGAATAGTGGGAGCAGTGTCCTCTCTGGAAAACATTGTTAATTTTTGATTCGTCGGCTATTGTCCAACACGGAAACTTGTGTAAAAATGTATTTTAGTACTGAGAAAGAGGAAAAAGAACATGAAATTCTCGATTGGGGATAACTTTTTTCTTTTAATTTGGATATACATTATAATATGTATATTTCTTTATATCGACTGAGTGGAAAATTCACTCCCACGATACCATGGACTCAAAGGCTCCGAATTCAATAGGAGTGGCAGTGAAGTGGTTGCGAGTCGCCCACAACATCGATTCGTTCCGAAATGCGGAACATTGTAATAGTTTACGCATACTTATTTATCTAGTAAGATGACCGTTTGCCTGTATACGCTATAAGGGGTTTTATTTCTTCATATTTTCATATATAAAAACTAATGTTGCTATGCATCTGTTACATTCAATTTAATGATTTCCTATAATTATCTGTTCTTTGTCTCCTCTCATACCTGACAGAGAGTAGCCTTATGTTGTCGAAGTTTAAAATGAATATCAAATGACCCGGCTTTTATAAAGCGAATGCTGTAGGAGAAACCGTTATTAGATGTACATTTCCTTAATAGGTTACTTAAGAAAATTATTCAGTGTACGATTACACCAAACGAAAACTTAAGGTTTTGTTAAGAATAAATAAAATATTAATTCTTTTATAATTAAGAAAAAAAAAGTTTGTAATTAATGAATTTCTACGTTGAGACAAGAAAAGAGTCGAGTTTGTTTACAGTTAACTGTTTCATGATAAATTCGTTGCTTTCCTCTTCCTGCATTACTGCACGGAGAGAAAGGCACAGCAGATGTGCACTTTGCATTAAGGAACATTTCTATTAATTGTAGGCATAGCAATCTTATACATAATCATTCCCCTTGAAAGTGTATAGAATCTTTTATTCATTTTTTATATAATTTTATTTTGTTTACAGTGAGAGGCAAAAATGACACAAGATGAAAGTTTGCCTTTTGGTTCATATAAAGACATATGTTATAATCGCCATACACGGGACTTAACGCAGACCTCCAAATAATTTCTTCTTCGTGCAATTAGATGGGGAGGAGGATTATGATTCGTTTTTACCTTCGTTCAGACAGAGAATAAAAATAGATTTTATTTTATTTTTTTCTATGTCAATTGCCTTTAGCCATCTGTTTGATCTCTAAACATGTTGCAGAGCGGCTGTAAACTATCCTCTCTACGATCATTGGTTGCTATCCGGTCATCATATAAGTGAAAAAATAAAAAAGGATCTACCCCTTCCTTAATGTATACACTTTTTTTCCAAAAACAGAAAGTGGACTCTGCATTTCCCTTTTTCCGTCTGTCCAAACATCTGTGCGCAAGCTGTACCCATTAATCGATCGTCCGACTGTATTTTCAGAAAAATTTATTCCTTTTAATTGTCCATGTGATTTCTGCGTTAACTCACGTGACTATTTTAATATCACTAATAGTTTTATCTGGCTAGGTAACTAGTCATCGGTGTCCCAGGTCACAAGTTTTAATCGACCTTAGAAAATTAGTTTGTTTGTTTTTTTTCTTCTTCGTCTTAACATCGTAAAATTCATTTCGCCTTTACTAATATGTATCTTAAGCAGTCAACTCTTGTTATCCGGGGTAAAGGAGGAGCTGAGGTCCACAATTAATTCAAAACGACGGATAACCCGTGATCATTTTTCTGAGATGGGAAATTAATGCAGTACGTAATTAAGTTAGTTGTTATGAATCATCAGAGATAACAATATATAGACAACCTGTCAGATAAAGGATATCAATGATAGCGTAATGTGATGTGTTTATTTATCATAATTGTTGTTATGCGATTTATTAAGCATTTTATACTATTCGTAATACGCATTTTATAAATAAAAGTCGTTTCCATTTTTTTTCTTTTTTTTTTTTTAATTCATGATCACCCACGGTTGTTTATCTGCAAACCGGCTAATCCGCTCACGGATAATCGGGAATTGGGTAGACTTAAGCTTTTATTTTTTTATTTTATAAAATTGTAATTGATATTGGGCCGCCTGGCTCTAACTAATAGTGATCGCCTCGGCATGTTGCAAACAGCAATTTGCATTATCAATGAGCAGACGATTTCGCACGAACCGCTCTGGACATTCGGAAGTGTTCGCTATCCTTCCAGTTTGAATTTTAAAGAGTAAATTGGTAATGCTATGCTTGAGAAAAAAATGTTTGAAATTTTTTTTCTTATATGTTCGTCGTTTTTTGTTTTTTTTTTCGTTGAATGCAATACAATCAAGCAAAAAATAAAAATAAATGAGATATTGAAAAGATGTTTCTAAAATTTAACAATTGTTAAGTCCTTAGATCTAGATATCATTTTATGTTTCGATAATGTATATAGCTGAAGTAAATTGTTCTTTGTTAATTCAAAATTTTCTCTTTTTTTTATATTTAAATACGGTACGCCATTACTTTTTTGAAATGTTTTCTTTTTTTACTTTTTTTTTCGATATAATGCACGAAGCGAAAAAAAATTCAATATAATATTTTGATTTTTTTTTTATATATATAAACTGAATTAATTTCCTCTGATTCTGCACTTTGAAAATGTTAAATTTACTCCTAAAATGCCAGGACTTACATCAAAAACAATTATTAACTATATATTCGTCTCAGTGGGGCAATTAGATAATACAAAATATAGAAGATTTTCACGGGGATCGTGTTGCATTTGGGTCAATTTAATATGGTTCACAAGTTGGTATGTCACAAAACAAAAGTTTTACGAGTTTCAAAAGAAAAAGCATTCCAATAATCCAACTTATTGTTTGGCAGTTGAAAACTATATTTTCTGGACATCCTGTATTATTTAAAAGCCAATCGGAAAACGTATAAGCAGGATGGAATTATTTGCTAGGGCCTTATTTAATTTTTTTTTCTATATTTGCTATTTGCTATTGAATGATAGAATCAAATGTCGAAAAGCTTTCCTGGTTACACACAACAGATTAAAAAGAAAGTGAAATGTATTTCTGGGCTGGTAATTTGGCATTAAATCTATTAGATAGTATTCCAGCGAGAAATGTTTCAAAAACTTTGATATTAATTGACGTAATGCGTAATGACGTAATTAAAAAAACTATTTACTGGATCTTTCACCCATCCTTTTGGGTTTTTACAGTTGGTCGCAACAACTATTTATTTTACACGCAGAACGGTGATAATTTCTTTCACGCTTTCTTTATTACCACGCATATTTCTTTACTTCGAGAACTGCGGTCGTCGAGTTTATCCTGTTGTACAAATACCAATGAGGCAAAAGTTGTGTAATTCGGTGGTATGTCAACAGATATGTTTCAGCCCGTCACGTCTTTAACATTATCGTAATAATTATGATAATATAATTCTTATTATATTTAAACGTGATCGTTATTTATTCCTTCCTCTCTCAGCTTTCCTAGTAAAGCCTCCAAAATAGAAAATGAAATCTGTGCCCTAATATATCCCATCTTGGTAAATACGTACAAGGTCGTGAGTTTTAATTTAGGGGGTCAAATGTAGGAAGCGAGAGGAGAAACAATCTCCGTCAGGTGAGAATGATGTTGAACGTGGAAGATGCGTGGGAGCGTATTATTATCGGCGGCGAAATTGAGAACACTGTCCAGAACACCACCCTCTGGAAATAGACGCAATCACTTGCTTGTTTTGAAATTTATCACTTTGTTTTTCTATCGTTCGCCGTTTTGAGAGAGCGAAATGAAACAATAAGATTAAATTCGGTTTTTAAGTTGCTTATTGGAATAGAGAAACAAGATTAATTTTGTGAAGTCGCTAGAAAATGAATAAAAATCATTTCTTCTCGCGTATTAGATTTAAATTTTAAGGTTCGTCATTTGTTTAAGCTTTGTATACATGAATTGCAGCGCAGCTTAAAATTTAAAAGAAACTTTCACTTTGGAACATATTAATAAAATATTGTTTTGGTGTACTTATGATACTCTAATATTCTTTGTTTAAATGGTATAACGAATCAATTTCGAGGAAATTAGTTTCATTGGACCAATAGAATGCAATATATCAGTCATTGTGCAAATAAATGCAATTTCCCAGAAAAGTCGAAAGGTAAATGCAATTTCCCAGACAAGTCGAAACGACTCGTCAATTGACATTTTATTAACATATTCCATTCATAAACTTAAATAGTCGTCAATTGATCCTTATTTGCTACTGGTGCGCAATATTATTTCATTGCAGTGGGTTCGTTTGACTTCTTTTGTCTGTAATTCTGCAGCATCTGGTGTTCGTGTAATTATCAAAACCCATTATTTTAAATTTTTTTTTATTAGAAATGCTTTAAAAAAACAACTTTTTATAAATGAAATATTAATGAGAGAAAATATAAAAAGATAAAATATCAAGGAAGTTGAGATATTCAGCGAAACCAGAAAAGTTATGAAATAAGATCAATTATACCTTATTTCTCCTTAAAATCATTTGACCGTGGTAAAACAACGCTAATGATTCTTTTCTTTTTAATTTGTATGTTGGCTGAGGAGGGAGAGTTGTACGCGACCTCAATAATTTCTCCAAATTGTAGCTTTTACAAGTTTCCAATTGTTTAAAACAATTTATTGAATTGTTGAGATAACTTATTGACAAGTAAATGAAGTGTGAATGTTCAACTTTATATATAATTATTTTAATAATAAAATAAATATTTATTAATATCAAAATAAAACCTAAGATGATTAAAGTAATTAAGATTGTATGACATAGGCAAGTCCTACGGAGGCTGTTCTCATGTAAAGTCTGAAAATACGAGTTTCCTTTGCGAAGTCCGTTTTTCTCTCTCTCCACTATCCCCCACTCCACCTCATGTATCGCCGTGGCTATTATGCAGTTTGCTCATGCGCAGATGGTGTTTCTGTCTCTCAGCTTGATGATAACTCCCCCCACCTCCCCTACTTCTATTTGAAAGGGTGGCACCAGCCTACCTTTGATCTTCGTAAATTAAAAAAAAAAAAACACACTCGAACAGCAGCAGCAGCAGCAGCAGATGGTTGGTCGCCATATTGTTGTTTGTGCCGCCAGCTAAGGACAATAGCGGACAAAGGAAGACGATGGTTATTTTAAAGGCTGCGTATTTTAAAAGACCCTCTCGATTCGACATTTAAATTTCCATAACCTGTTCATATTTACTGAATTAAGGCTCACAGTGTTTTAACTTTATTGACAGGAAAACCTTCTTGTTCATTATTTAAGGGGTGATCACAAATTTTGTGGAAATGTACTCGTTTTATTATTACATTAAAGAATAAACTTTTGGAATCCAATATTTTGTTCTTTAAGAGTTTTTTTTCAATATTTTATTGTTTTGCGGTAAAAACCAAGAATTTTAAAAATGTTTAATCATATTTGGTGATATAAAATCAAAATAAGTTTTTTTATTAAGCAATTAAATATAAGCATAGTGTATAATTATAAAATTAGATTTTGAAGTTTTTTTGTTTTTTTTATTTGGTGGAGAGGGGGCTATTTATGGATTAGTGATTATTTTAATCATAATAATAATCAAAATGAATTAATTTCGCAAATGAAAAACAAAAGCCAAGGATCCAGTTACCGTTTCTTCCTTAACATCGTTGCCCTCGAAATAACAGGGTTCTTGTTGCCACTTCGTATTTTGAATAAGAAAATGAAATCGGACGACCAGGCTACATTTTGTGTCCTAAACCAAAACTCAGACGTGAAATAAATCACAAGTGAAACCGAATGCTTGTTTGCATTTAAACATGTGAGGGAGAGAGAGGAACCTTATCTTCAAACTCGAGCGAGGGTAAATACCCAACAGTGCTACACTGCAAATAGTTACGCCAAGATGGCGGGCAACTCCCTACCTGCACCAATAAAAACGTGATGAAGGGCCTCCGAACTATTTAATTTATTTCAAGTGCAGTGTAAAGATCATCTAGGTTAAACGAGTGGTGTTGAGTGTACGCGTAGTTCTTTCTAAATGGCGCCAAATCATTGTAGGGGGAGATGGTTCCTCAGGCACAATTGGTATGCAAATCTATGACCCTCAGGGTGTAGTTTAATTACACAATTACACGGGTGGCGTCGGTTATAGGGAATGGACCGGGAAGGGCAAACCATGGCGTTATCAGGAACACTTTCCCTTTTTTTTTTTTTTTTTCCTTTTTTTTTTTTTTTCTTTTACCCAACGTACTATTAAAAAAACTGTTTATACACAATTTTTCATTCGATACACATAAGGACAGTCAAAAGATAAGCAGGGGAATTCCAAGACTATCAGCAGTGAAGAAACTTGAACTGCGTGTCACGTGGAAAATTGTTTTGTCGAATAAACGTATAAACGTATACGGCACAGCAATCGGAGAAAAGGAAAATGAATAAGAAGATAAAAGACTTAAGGGTCAGGTCTTCTAAATTCCTTTCTGGCGGCTAGTGTTGTGTTAAAGTGTAGCTTTGTGTCCAAAGTTTCAGAATCTTGCATAATTGCAAGGAAGCAGATAGATGATATCGTTGTTACCAATATTATCTTAGTTTTCTCTCTCCATCTTTTTTTTTTTTTCTGTAGCGGACATTCACATATAAATAACACTTAATGAAGAGTCATAACCTCTACTTAACATTTCTGCACTTTTATAGTTAAAAAACTTTAAACTTGTTTTAGAAGTTAAAGCCGTAGTTCGCATTTCTTGGCTCTGAGACAATAACGTTAACCGAAAACAAACTGTTTCAGTGTACGTATTTTTTTGTAAGTCCATGGCGAACATTTTCATATTAATATTCAAGTAAAAATACTTTTCATGATTAATTTTTAAAGACTAGCATCGCTCCCCTCCATTTATCTATCTTAAATATTACAAAAGTTAAAACATATCTAAAGCTGAAAATAAAAATATTTAAAAATATATATAGCATTTTTAAAATGCCAATAGCAAAAGACTGTCATATTTTAAAATTTTTCTATTAAAAAATCATTTGTCTTTTTTAAAATTTTAAAGCAACTATGTTTAATAATCCCGCCTTTGTTTTTTTTTTTTTTAATTTTTTGGTCATATTCCCCATCTTCTACGAACGTATTTTCTTATGGTCGAAAATAGGGAATTTTCAAATAGGATATATACTTTTGTATGGCCTAAGGTGAACGGTTTCCATAGCTTCCTTTGGCATTTTACAGTACCTTTATGGCATGGAAATTTCTTGCTTGGCATTTGTGGTTCTCCCGTGATTTTTTTCACTTTACCCAAATCTTACTGTGGCTTTGCATTGCTGGATTGCATTTCATAATGTGGCAGATTTTCTCTAATGATATTTGAATCACCTTATATGGTAATCCGCTATATCTGCTAGTGACAATTTCTCTTTTCTAATACTAAAGAAGAAATCTTTGAACTTTTGGCATGTGGTCAAAAAATACTTAAAGTATGACATCACTTCATTGAGTCCTTCCTAGAAAGACTTATGAAGTTCCAGAAATCAATTTTAAATACAGAAGATTGTTAGGGATCTATGGTAACAATTAGCATATTTAAATGTGGCGCGCGCGTTCATTTCACGTGAGCTATCACGTGGATTATTGTTAGGGCAGTATTAAAATAGTTAGTATTCTAACAGTCAGCTAAAAACATTGGGTTAAGTCACCGAAAATTGGCAAGTATCGGGAGGGCTACATAACTGCCCTTTCCGACGTCAACTTCAGCTATTCCGAAATTATGAAAGCATGCAAGAAGCGAGGCTTCTAATTTCCAAGAAAGGGATATCAAGTGTAATAAATAACATTGGCAAAACAAGAAGCGGCGCCATTCCTGAGGGTAAAAAGCAAGCCAATCCGAGACCATCCACTAGCCACACTCCTGACTCGCCCAACACAACTGGCCATTGCTCAGAAGATAGGTACATCTGTGTACACGGTATCGTGATGTATAACTGGAGAAGCGACGGACCAACTAGTTGCCGCGCCATGTTAAAAGCGACGGAACAAGTCCCGTAAACTGTATCAATGATACCTGGCGGATTAAAAGTGGAAATACGTGGTCACACTAGAAGAGGCGTATGTTTATTTAAAATAACAAGCGGCTGGAACAAGAACCGAGCCATTTTTTTACTGCCCAAGGGGTTCTATGGACTTCAGAAAATTGTACCGTGAATGCAAGGGAACATTTTCAAAAGGTTTCAGGTCGTGACGGGATACAGCTACAACATCAAGTTAACTTTACACAGAGTTGAGTCAAAGGCCAAAATCAACGCCATGTACTATCAGTCTAACGTTCTAACCCCCATATTTACCTGTGACATCCTCGGTTTGTATGGTACAGAGGTAAACAATGTATGGCTGCACTACGACAAGGCGTCGAGTCACACGGACGCATCGTTTATGGATTTTTGTGGCTTTGGCCTACTTAAACGGGCCCTCGGAAAGGCTTTGGCCTACTTAAACGGACGACCGCGAACAGTGGAGAGTCTTTTCAAAGCCTGTCAACAGAAGTGGTTACGAATTGATTTTGGTGTTATGCGTTCAAGCCTCCTGCAGTGGAAACTGCGATGCAGGGCAATAGCAGCAATGCATGGCTACCAGATTGAACACACTCGATGGTGGCAAAAGGGGTTTTCCACCTTTTCTGGTCTTATGTAACTTAGTCTGATTCCTAAAAACCCTCTGTAAGAGTGACCAAGATTCATTAAATATGAGCTTCCCAAACCTCAGCGCCCAAATGACTACCGGCTCTTTACGCAGGCAACTGGCAACTCAATACCACAACATTCGTTAACGTGAAATGAAAGTGGGTGATTTTGGTAGTATTTTTCTGCTGATTACGAATATGATTTTGAAATTTCTCTAGCACGCACAGATTTCTTGTTTTTCAATGAATATTTTTAAATTGTTGCAGTTTTGAGGGCCTCTATGTACATAACTTGGAAACGCGACGTGATAGAAAAAATCTAAAAGCAGATTCGAATTCTACATACAAATTACTCCTGAGAGCACTATCTGTAGTCTTGTGTGCAAAAAGTATTGGCCATTGTGTCTGTCTACTTTTCTAGTCCTTTTACCTTTTCGGTGTCGAGGGTGTTGAATAATCATTGGATCTATTCGAAATTTAACCAAGCCGGGGATCGCCTACTGAGGCCTTGCTTGATCTTCTAAGGTTGTTAGTAAAACGTCAAACATAAACATCAGCGCGATTCGAACCTCACGACTCGCTGATCTCGACAGCGACAAGACATACGTCTTAGCACACACAACCAGCGAAATTGTAATGCGATAAAATGTGATAGCTAACAAAATGTAACCTTGTTGTACACCCGAAAAGGCACATTTTCTATATTTTCCAAAGTTATGAATTACTATTAAAATTAATAGAGCGTTAAAATATACTACACCTGTTTTTAATAATAAGATGAGAAAATCTTTTCCGGGTTGTGAACCCTTGATCTCATTCTGCGCTTATTGATTCCCATGGTCTCCGCCTATGCCATTAAGCTGAACAAGCTCTTTAAAGAGGGGCGTCGTTGTTGATAATCATGTTAAATAAAACGAGGGTCCATTTTCTCATTCCATCTTTTCACCCTGGCTGCAATTGACCCGGAAAAACATTGGGAACCGTGACTCTTCCCCTCCCACTACCAGATGGCCGATGATCAGAGCGAAAGGCTCGCGTGCATCTCATCCATCACGAAGATGACTCACACTCCGACCCACAGCCACCGTGACCTCCTCGGGGTTGGAGCCGCGAAGGCGAGGAAAGACGAAAAAGCTTCAAGGAGAGAAGACGACAATGGATGGAGGAGGAAGGAATTTATAAATATCCTCCGCTCCGAGAGTTTGTTTGGCTTAGGGATGTTTTACCGACAGATGGCGGCTGTCACAGGAAGTTTGGAGAACGGGGTGACGGCTCTAAAGAGCGAAATCATTTGTTACATATTATTACGGTAATTTCTATAAAACATAACAGCGCATGCACCTTTTCATCCTTGTTTGGCATTCCACTTTGTATAGCTCATCCCGTCATGTGTGGGACTTCAAATAAAGTTGAGTTTGTTGTGCTGAGAAGGTGATGTCAGAAAGACGCAAAGTTTCAGTTACATGCTGACAATATCCATTTTATAGAGAGTTGTCAGTTCTTTTCATTTTGCTTCAGAGATTGCAAAATTTTCTTCAGAACTACTACAGCATTCGAATTTTTTTTTTTTTTTTTTTTTTTTTTTTTACATGAAACGCTTTCACGGACGAACGATCGCATATGCGGACAGAACGTTTGCCAAAATGAGGGGGAAAAAATATTAAAAATTGAGCTTTAATTTACTTTATAATAAAAAGCTACGCTTGACAAAATTTGTTTTCTTTACTTTTTGAATCTTTTTATATCATGCCCCCCCCCTCTCTCTCTCTTTTCCCTTCATTCATTGCCACTACTCGAGGCCGTGCTGACTGACGAATCTTGGAGTCCTTTAAAAAAACAAAAACCATTTAAACGTAGGTTTTCAACTGCAAAGAAAATTAAGCTTTTGCGTCTTCTATCTGAAAGTACTCACTAGCACGTAAAATCCATTGTTGGTTAAGCTTTAATAGTATTTTAAAAAAATGACAAATCCCGTTTCAGTGTCAGTAGAACGAGTTGGCAATACACAGTACAACCTTGTCTCAGAAAACAAATTAATTACAGTCGTCCGCTATATCCCCTTTTATTGGGTTTATACCATGCAGCGTCTAATTATTTATTTATTTATTTATTTATTTATTTATTTATCCGTATAGAGAAGTAGGGTCATGTTGTTTATTATATTAATTTAATGTATGGGTTTCTTTAAAACAACATTTATTAAGTTATGGGTATTGCAGACCGGTTTCGGCTATAGAGCCATCTTCAGTGCTGTTATGGTCTATGCCAGGGGTCTCCAAAGTTTTCCCCACGAGGGCATTGGTACTTCATCACTTTTTAGCGGGCCACAGTAAAAATACAATCTCATATTTTCATCATAAATTGTAAAAAAAACCCCGTTAATATGAATGATTAACTACAACTTTTGTATTTGTGTGTTTTTTTAAAATCTTATTAAACTCAGGTTCCGCGGGCTGGATAAAATCATATCGCGGGCCGTACTTTGGAGACGCCTGGTAATTTATACAATGAGGCATTTATATTAGTACAATGAAATTATAGATAATACTATAGTACTTAAGTTTGAAAAGATTAGCTTGGTAAAGAATCACTCAACTGAGTCCAATCACCATACCCCCTCGTGAAATCGTTTGTCTGCTAGAACTGCTTTGGTTGACGACGTCCTGGCATTCTCTGCAACTAAACGTTTCCTCTGCGGAGCATTACCAGATACTTTAGACTCAAGTTTTTCTTGTCCTTGACGCAGAAGCTCTTATACCCTCTTGCTTTATTCGAAACCCCCGTTGTTCAGATGTTTCAAAGGCCCGTATAGGTTTTTCTGTTTAAGTGTACATCTAAAGTAAGATTACGTGAGTAAGAAATTATTTAGACTAGCAGTGGCATCCTTGGAGAGCCATTGTGAGCCTTTGAAAATTTTTTTTTCGAATTTTCATTAAGAATTTTTACTGTATTAATTCTAAGCGTTTTCATTACCAAGATAATCTTCTTAAACTGTAGGTGCCTCCTATAGCCGAAACCAGTTGGCAATATCCATACGTAATCAAATGTTGTTTTAAAGAAAACCTTATATTAAATTTATTTATTTATGAGCACTCCATAAGAGTATTACAATATACTATCATTTAACTAAGAATACAATCAAGATTACTATGGTTAGTTTAAGAAAGTTGGAAATTTTTACGGTTTTTAAAAATATATGGTGATTTTAGAACATTATTAACACTCCAGAGGTGGAGCGGGTGTTTGTGACACGGGTGATGGCGCGCGGTCTGTGAGACCGCATTTGGAAACTACTTCTTTTTTAATGTTCAAAAATGAAATTCATGAATATTTATCTCACTTAATTTACCTCGTTATTAATAGAACACCTTAAAGAACTTTTCAATATTATCTAAAAAACGCAACTTTTAGAAAGAAATTTAAAAACCCATCTTTTTCCGTCAAAATTAAACATGAGTATTTCAGGAAAAGCATTTATAAAAATAAAATAGTTGATAATTGATATTTTGCCTTATTTTTACTTTTCATACATATATACTTTCTTATATAAAAGAAAACCATTATAAAAATGAATAAAAGCAAACATTTCTCAGAGGATAAAAATGCCTATTTTTTTATTATAAAAAAACTATAAAATAATTTTTCTCGATGTTCAAGATTATTTTATTCAAAACTAGTATAAACGGAGGTTAAATGTAT
>JAHWFO010007706.1:700160-710484 GCA_023313115.1 Rhysida immarginata | reverse complement strand
AAAAAAAAAAAAAAAAAAAGAATTTTACGTCAATTTATTTTAGTAACGTAGGTGGTAGTGCGCGGTCCCTGAGACCGCACTTCCTCTAAATGTGAATCAAGGGAAGAAATCGTGGATTATGACTTACTGACTTCTAGAAGGATCCAAGTTGGGAGAATACAGAAGCGGTCATTTGTTTCTTTTAAATTCATAAGAAGATATTCACAAAAATGTACTGATGCGGTCCCTGAGACCGCGCTTTGGCGTGTTAAAATGTGGCTATTATGAACAACTTTGGAACGAGAACAAACAAAAGGGCGACTTCGCACTTAATACGGCAAGTCATTCCAAAATTTAAAAGTATTATAAGGATATATTCTACATTTAAAATTAGATAAACTGGGATGACAAATTTAAATCCCAGAATATCTAAAGAGGTACCAAAAATATTGAAGGGTAAAATGATTTAGATGTTGTTAATAACTTAGAGTTAGCTAGTGGTTTCAATCTACAATAAACCACAAAGGCCTCAAAGGGCAACAGACCAATTTTATAACAATGTTCGGAAATTGATTGATAGCAGGCATTGGTTCTGCAGTTCTTAGCTTTTTGTTTTTATTTATTTATTTATTTATTTATTTATTTATTTATTTTTTTAGTTTTTTGTGTATTAATCTGCAGTTATGCAGTTTTTAGCATCATGACCATACACAAATGCCATATTCAATGATCGCATATATAAATTAGGTTGCTCTTCTTTAGAATTTAAAAGTTTATTAAGACGACTTGAATGAACATGAGATATAATCAGTAACTTCCATTAATTTAATGATGTAAATCTAATGAAATAACAAAATAATAATGATGATGAAAAGTCACTTTTCACAGTCCACAGTAGTCAAAATTTTGGGGTCTAGATGATGTCCAAATTGATGTGGAGATTTCCTGATGATAAATTCCACTGACGATTTCTAATAAAGTTTGCAGAAAAAAAAGTGAAGTGATTTTTTTTTTTTTTTTCACTTATGATTAAAGTTGAAAATTAAAATTGAACTAGATGATGGAAGTCTTCAGTGGAGTTTATCATCAGGAAATCCACACATCAATTTGGACATTTAATCTGGATGATATCTAGACCCCAAAATTTTGACGAATAATACTAAGACGATAAATTCTTTTGAAGTTAAATACTAAGAATTCTTTTGTAATTCTTCGAATTAGGTTATCACTATGATCTTGAAAAGTTAAATGTGTCAAAGTCTATGCCTAAAATACTGATAAATTCATTGGTGGCGGGATTATTAGCATGATGAAAAATTATAACGTTAGTTTTTTGTGTATTTAATAATAATGGCGCGTTCACGATACCATGCTTCTATGCTATTCAAAAATTTATCATTAACGTATGATGATGGTACAAACTCTAATTTTCATATATTAATCTTAAATTACTCAAATTGTCATCAGCTTATTGAATATACATTAATATCAATGATGCAGTGAATAAATGGTAACACAAATCGCAGCTGAACCTCTGACCTACGGTACCAGTCGTTATCGCTTTAAATTTACACTGCATAAGCATTTCTTAAGAGCGTGGTTCGAAACGTGACAGGCCTGTTCTAAAAGTTCTTAATGGAACTAAACCTGGTATCCTCACCTATATCATTTATTCATTCAGTGTGAATTAAAACGAATGCAAATCCGCGTTCTCAGTCACTTTAAGCGAAGTTTTGGGGGGAGAATCAAAAGATTCGAATTTCCAAAGGGAAGTTGCTGAGGAGAATTCAACCACGCAGACGACTTTAGAATTAAATCCAGCCTGATGACATTAATGCTGATTCCGCTGAGGAGCATTGAGGTCGACGACCTTGGGGTGTTGGTGGCTCCGCGAGCGAGATGATGGGAGGAGGAAAAAACCGGAAGTTCTTAGAACGAAGGTTCTCCTCCGTCTCTCTCTCTGACTCCCCCCCCCCCCGCCCCGCCACCAAAAGCTCACCAAACTCTCGCCTTCCACCGAGGTATAGAGAAAGGAACCTGGATGTTCAAAACAGCGTGAAAGCACGGTAAAACAGCCTAGGAACTGAGGCAAGGGCGGCGGATTGAAATTCCCTCGTCATTCGTCAAGTTCACAACGGCGGCTCAAATTTCAAGTGAAATAAATTATTTCGCAATTTAAACGCAGCTCTCGTGAACTTTATTGAAATGAAGGAAATAAAACTTTATTAGAAAAGCATAAGATTTTTTCGACATTACGTGCCCTTTTATGAGTAAGCAATAAGAGAGTGGAGCTTTAATGCAGTGGAAACAGATTTAAGTTTTATTTATACAATTCACTTTGATATTGAAATTGGCGATCATATCATATCAATTTGGTTGATACTTCGTGCTTATTTGTGTGCAAGTTAAATAAGATAAAAATATAAACAAAGAAAATAGAAATAATAATTTTCATATTGTAACCGCAAACGGAACATGAGACTCCCCTATAAGGATCTTTCTTTAAAACGATAAACAATTTTACCCTGCGAAGGCAGATCCCCTTTTTTCTCAACAGGCCATAGTTGAGCTATGCTTTGGGAGTTATTTTGGGGAAGTTTTACGTATCAATGACACATTTTTTTAAATCTCGTGTAGTCGCTGCATAATGAAGTAAGCGTATCCAGCCCGAGACTGGTGTCGTCTATCTATTCCACGAACTCTCCAATCCCTCTTATCGCGTCGCGTGATTATTAATAATGCACCTAATCTCTTTGTAACAATAGGAGGAAATAAATTTAATACAGAAGGACTTTAAATTGTGATTCGTTTGTGAATAAAACATAACGAAGATTAAAAAGATTATGTTTTAATATAAATAACAATACTTTGAATTCAAAATGTTTAGGTTTCTAAAATCAATTCATAATTCGTTTCGATAACGCGTGTAGATCACATGATTAGGGAATCGGTAAACAATCTCCCATCTGTGTTATCTTTATTTACATATTTTTTCATTCCCTGTACTCTGTACTAAAATAAACTCGGTTATTTATTAGCCTTTAAAAAACATTAAAATGGGGTTGGGGACGCGGTCATTTTAAAACCATGATTGAGCATACATGTATAGTTAAATAGTTAAGCACTTGTTGCTCTGATAATTACTGAAAAATGCTGTCGCTGTCCTAAGAGGGTCTAACTCAGGGATGTTCACCCTTTTTATCACAAAGTACCACTTTCACCTTTAAGAAGAAACTCTTATTATATCACGTGATGTTAACCGTGTTATCGGCCTGATAAAGAGCCTCGCTAAGCTAATTCAGATTTCTAATGACCAAAATTTTATTCTATGACTTGAATGCTAAAATGAATCTTTAAATTAAACTCTGGGCGAACTATAATTTCTGGATTTAAAATTCATACTAGTGATTGTAGGCAGTCATAATAAACAGCCATTTTAGGAATAAGTTTTGTTTGCTTTTTTTTTTAATAATTAAATGGATGAAATTCCAGTTATTAAAATTTATTTTGTTAAATAAATTTATAATTTTTGATGCGCTAATATTTATCTTTACCTTAAGAGTTTCTATCTGAAGAAAAAAAGTTTCAAATAATGTGACATAATTTGCAGTATATGCGACATTTTCAGAAGAGCAAATATAGAGATCTTTCTCAAAAAAATGACAGTTTTGTTAACTTTGTTCCATATACAGGAGTCTCACCTAAAGTGATCCAATAGCCAACTTCTAAAATACAAATCTGACAACACAATACTTGCAACGGAAGAATTATTGTACTTTTATGTGAGGGGGTTTTAACTTCCATTTCCAAATAAACCGACGCCGTTTTCGAATATGGAAGTCAACTTTAAAATGTGTAAACTCCTATTTTTAATGGTATTTTCATATTGTACACAACATTTGAGAAACGTTTTATTCTTGGTGTAAAAAACACCAATTGATCCAACCGTTTAGGAGATAGAGGCATTGAAAGTGTGGTGTGTCTTCACGGAAAACTACAGCACCGTTTCCGCGAATACTACTCACACCGAAGTGAAATAGTCCAACTACTACCAACCATACGTTTACTTTTCACGCACCGTCAACCTTTGTTTTTGTTTAAATTGATGAACAATTTCTGTTTTTTTGCCTTTCCTTTAAATCCAAACACGCCACACTTTCACTGCGTCTATCTCCAAATCTGTTGGATCGACTGAAAAAACACCAAGAATAGAACATTTCTCAAATGTTGTGTATAATCTAAAAATACCATTAAAATAGGGGTTTCCTTTCAACTTTTCAAAGTTGATTTCTATATTTTTGGAAATGCAATACACAAAAAACCCTCACAAAAAATACAATAATTCTTCCATTGAAAGTAGTCAGATTTGTATTTTAGAAGTTGGCTATTGGTTCACCTGTATAAAAAAATGGTATATATTAAAAAAATGTTACAGTCCAGAGTATTTCTTAAAAACCACTTATTTCTTGCAATTTTTAATATTCTCCTTGAACGAGACCTGCTTCCCTGCATTTCATTGTATGGAGAATGAAAAGAACGGAATGGAAGCTTAAATTTAGGGTGCGTTAATTACAGAGGTCATTTTCATCCTGTTACATGTATTGTTCAAAGAACATTCATTTGCTGCATCGAAGAAAGCAAACAGTCAGGATTCAAATTCATAACTGGGTAATCACAGGTTAACAACTAACTTTTCTATCCCTGAAGACCTTCTGAAATGGAAACCTCCGTTGATCTTTGCTTGGAACAATTCATTTCACCGTGAACTTAGATGAATTTTTATATCAAATTTGTGTAACCATGTCCAAGAGAGCACAAGAAAGCTTGTATCTCATTCCAGTCGTTCCTTCGAAAGGAGAGCAGTTTCATACAATTCCTCGAAACTAAAAAAATAAAAAAAATAAATTAAAAATTTATCACGCTGACATAGCACTTTTTAGAAATCAAAAGACAATTGAAATTACAAAAGTCACTTAAAAAGTAGAAGAAAAAAAAATCTAAAATTCTGTGGTTATATAACTTGATGATCCGGGTAATTATGTATAATTTAATGTATAAGTATAGATTAATACTCGCATTTCCTGACGAAAGATTTATTGGTCTAGAGAAGGAGAGATTGGAAATTGTCCCAAAAATTATGGAAGACGTCACCTGAATAAAAATAGATACTGTGCTCGTCTAAATGTAACGCTCATATATGTGAAACTTTAGTACAGGAATCGAAAATTTCATAATTTAGATTTGAAAGTAACTAAGAACAACATCCCTGTCCTTATTGAAATTCATATCTAAGGTTTGTTTTCATCCTTCTTCGTCAAAGAGCTTTAAGACTGCCAAGGTAATTCTCTACAATCTTCTAAGTTGTTTTACATAACGCATTGGATATTTTTCTTTATTGTAACCTTCATGGATCATTTGGTCACTTGCGTCGACGGTAGTAAAAAAAATAAATGTTGATACATTAAAAGGAAAGCTTGCTTTAAGCCTTTGCGCGCCTGGGTGATCATTACTCGGCGTCGTTACTTTTCTTTTTTGTAAGTTGATGTTGTTTCCTTTAGTCGACACTATGGCGCGAGAGGAAGCTGCTAATAGGAGCAAAGGAGAGCGACTTGCACTTAACGACAACATAAACACCGACGGAGGAAGAGACAATAGTTTCATAAAAAGCGCGCGTCTGTACTACCATCACTCATGGACACTTTCACTTATTTCGGTTGCCAGTTGCTATCTAACCTATGGCCTTAGCTGTAAATGGATTTCGAGGACAGCCTTACTTGAACCGCTTCAGGAAGATTTTAAGAATTTAGGTTTTATGAGCATTGTTGAGGTGATACAGGGTGAAGGTTAGGAGAAGTATTAAGCTCCTTTGTCGTCTGGAAAGTTGAACGATAAACCGACAGATAGACACCCCATTAAAACGTGCGTAGAAACCCGATCGACTTACGATATAAGCCGAACTGATGACCGACTTCGTTGAAAGTTTTTGTTTTTTTTTCTCTTTCGCCCCACCTCAAGTTCTGTTTGAATAACAGGCAGACATAAGCATCGAATTAGAATTTCGCTTTGGCTTATATCGTAAGCCGATAGGGTTTTAATTTGTTTTTTTTTTTATATATATATATTGAAATATCTGAGGTAACGAACGTTAAAGTGTCAGAGCTTTTGGTAAAATGCAATTTGATAGAAAGAATTTGACGTATTAAAAAGATGGGAGCTACTTCTTGTGAGTTGTGATTATCGTATTACAAGAGCAATGCCATGCGTTGAAAGGTTGATTTAAATTTAACTACGCTTCGGTTCCCTTAAATTATTGCTATTTAATCAAAAGTAAACTGGTGTCTGTTTAAATACAGAACTCTTACTTTTTAAGTTCAATTTCATTTAAATATCAGTTTTTGTCAAGTTCTGTCAAAATAAAAATGATTCTGCTTCCTTCTACATTTATGTAATAGTCTCTTCATAACGTGATTACGAACAATTAGGAGAAGTATATGAACAAATAGATGATGACAGGGTATACATTAACGTTCATGCTCGAAATGCGATTTAAACCGCAACCTTTTGTTTTATCGGATAGCTCTGTAGATACACTTATTGATTTGAATGGGAAGCGCGTGGCCGAGGACCAGTCTCTGTTTCAGAAACCTTTCGCTGCAAAAATACATTATAAAGGGAAGACCGGGGTAAGTTGATACGGGGGCACGTTGATACATCCTGGTTTACGTAACAATGATCATGCGTAAATTTTTTAAAATCATCTTCATTTTCAAACTATGTGCTCGTTTTCTTTTTTTTAATTACACCGCAATAGACGGGAGAGCTTGTTGTTGTGTTAAACCAGTGCGAAGTAAATTTCCATGCATCTGTTCCAGTCTCAATGCGCCTTTCAAGTGAACATGAAGAATTTCTTCAGAATAATAACCTGTCAGAGGGTGAAAACGTGAGTAAATAAATTTAGTTAGTTTCTTTTGTCTCAATAAATATTTGTAAGATTACTTTTGTTTGCTTTATGGTCAGATTAGACATGAAACTTATTTAGAAATCTAATGCTGAAAGAACATAGATTAAGCTTCCAATCTCGAAGCGGTGATTGAAATCGCGATCTCTTCATTGACTTTATACCCGACATGACTGCTGAGGGAAAAAAACAGATGATTTACGAGCGAGAGAAATAATAACTCTAACTAAATCATCTTGAACTGCTTCTGCTTTAAAACAATGGAATCCCCATATACGATGTTCAGCTGCTTGACACACTGCAATGAGTTGACAAACATTTATGTAACTAAGAAAGAAATTGAGCAATGAGAAAGAAGAGATCTGCAAAGAGTTACGCAAATAGTTAACAACTGTGTGTAGTAGTTAGGATTTTTTTGCTAGTAAAAGTGGTGACGTCACATCTGACGCCGTTATTATACCTTCCTCGCAGAGGTTGCTCGTGCGGGTGAAGGGCCTCCAATTTGGATAAAGGAGAAGAAACCACGGTGAGTCACGAGCATCTTTTGCCTTTGTGTGTCACCTGGGGAGACGGAAGTGTCTCGTTTCCACGTGAGCGATCACTGCAGGTGGAATTGGCGCGAGGAGGAAGGAAGCGGAGGGGGAGGCTCTTCCATGATCTTCACCTTCGCCTCGCTCTTCTTTTCTTTTGCTTCAATGAAAAGGAAACTCTGAAAAGAACATTCTCGATGGGTCTTCATTCCTTTAAGGTTAGGAGGGAAGGAAGGAAAGCGGTGAATGCGTGAGATCCAAACGATGTCGCCTCTTCGTCTATTCAAGTCTGGGTGTCCCACTGTAAAAGAGCCACATTCCTCCTTCTCTTTCGTGCCTTCTTTTATCACTGAGATAAAAAGAAGAAGAAGCGAAAAATGAGAATAACAAAATAAAAAAAAAGAAATTCCATCAAGACGACCATGTTGACGTCTTGTTTTTGTGCATGCTTGACGCGTGATTTTCATTACCCTTGTTAATAAACACCATTCATGTTCAGTGAAGCCGTTTGAAAGGCTTTTAAAATAGATTAAGAAGCCTAATGAAAAAAAGATTCATCGTTTCACGAATGTTGCTTCGTGAAAGACCGCTTTAAATTCTAATATATAAGTGAATATATGCATGTTTAATAGAAACGAACACTAGGCAAGTTTTGGATTGGATGTTATATTTAATTTTAACATTGGTCTGCTGTGATGTATGAATAGACTAACTTCTCTCTTTATAACATTGGATTTTCATAATCTATACAGAAGAAATAGACTTATAAAGTGTAACTGTGACTGCCAAGGTCTTTTTTCCCACTTGGTATGCACAGAAATTGAAACTTAGGATTTTCATCCACGAAAATACTCTTGGACATGTTCCAAGTGTTTAAGGGCCATTATTGAGGCGATTCCGTTTCGACTCAACGGGTTTCAAGATATAATATAGTCACATAAATTGACTCCACCTTTAAGTCTTCTATCGTGTAAAATCGTTAATCGATTACCTGAAACATCTAATAAAAACAAGTGGTCTTGATCTTCTCTTCACACTAATATAGCGAACCATTCATCACGTTAGGAATTTTATCACGTTCGATCATAACATTTTTAATGAATTGCTCTGTGTTGTCGTAAACCAGACAAGGCTATTTCTCCTTTATTACACCGTTCTTCCTTTCCTTCACAGTTCTCCGCAAGTAACTGATATCTGATCCAAGGTCTTATGGCGTGGTCTGAAAAAACAAGAACGCTGGCAATCCTTGATTCTAATAAGGCTCTAGTCGTTCTTTTTCCTCGCTTCCGCCAGATAGCGAACTACCGAATACTGACCTTTTCCATATTTACAGTCGTTCTGAAATTAAATGCAACATCATAAAAATTTTCTCATAAGACCGTGAAAATTTTAGGGTATGTTTAGGAAGCAAGTTCGTTTCTATTCACTGAGTCATTGGAATAAAGGGAACAGGTAGTCTGTTAAGCTAACGTTTGAGTTTCTTAAAGCCCTAAATAGTGATTGTTTGTGCTGTATTCCTGTAAGAATAAAGTGAAAATGTCGTTAGACAGACAACTTTACTCATGGAGGTTTATTTATAGGGCTGCGTACGGATTGTTAATCTTTGTGTCGTACTGAACGGAATGCAGTTAACCCTGTTTTCCATTTAAGCGACTTTTCAGCCTCCTCGTACTTTCAGCTATTTTTTTCAGTGACTTTCTGACACACGGACTCGTTTTCTAATTAGCGACTTTTCAAGATCTGGCGAGGTTTGATTTCCAAGCGATGTTTAGGCGTCTTTAGGTAACCTAATCTAACTAACCTAACCAATCTAGCCAATCATGTGTAATCTATATACAAGAGTCGCTTAAAAGTCGCTAAATGGAAAACAGGTTATATTTGAATATGGAGACAGTAGCCTGAAAAACAATGCGAATTATTGTAAGGGAACTGGCGATGTCAAGCTGTAGCTATCCTACAGTCTACAGGCGATTGAATGTAGGGAGAGTATTGGATGAGGCAGGATAGCGGGAAAGGGGGCTTTTGGGAACACTATCCCAGCACAAAAACCCCATCGTGCACGCATTACAGATATCTGGCGTGACTAATGACATACTGTGGTGTTTAGTGACTAATCTCTGTCTCTGCAGTGATGATCACCGATTGTGAGCCAGGAGGCGACGTAGCAGACGGGTTGACCCTTTTACTATTTTTGAGGGCCAATACAACTCGTTAATGTAGAATCTTAGTTTGGGATGCTATCAGCTACAACAGTCGGTCATCTGTACTACGCATAACGGGCACTATGATAGAAGATGAGACGCTGTAGGCCGTTGCGTTACCCTACATTCAATGCATATCAAATGGCATTTTTCAGCAACACAGCGAAAATCCGAAGACATGGTTTTCAAGTTGATCCGGAATTCCTTGGCTAATACAATCTCCTGGCCTCTCTCCACTTGAGAATCTATGTAACATGATTGGACGTCGAGTTTTTGCTCTCCAACGACCTCGAAACGAACATGATCTCTAGACTTTGGTGAATACCACATGGACTATAGGACAGTAGTCGAGGACTCATTGATTCAATGCCACGTCGTTCAACATGGTGGGCCTATCTGCTTACTTCAGCTATTTGAAATTAAAATAGTTTTTTCAGAACTTACTTTTCTGTCTGTGTGCCAAGTTTTATCTTATTTGAAGCATTTTTGCATGGTATTGCATTTTGCCTGTGGAGTTTAGATTCTTAAGAATTCTAGAGAGCAGTCTCCTTTCCGAATTACTGCGCCATACATTTTCATCCATTTTCAACCCAACGCTCAATAATCCAATACATAATCAATCTATATATTTGTAACAAATGTTGGGGGGGTGGGTG
>JAHWFO010007706.1:670992-700060 GCA_023313115.1 Rhysida immarginata | reverse complement strand
AAATGTATTAATCAAAGAAAAATGAAATTTATCTTTAATTAATTTAGTTCTAAAAGTGGCTAAGGTAAAATGTAAACTAAATGGATTCTAGCCATTCAGTTAGGAAATTATGCATTAAAATTGCCACGAATCTGCCATCAATTTACATCATAAAATTTATATACACTTAAAAAATTGAGAGTACATTATTTCGTGAGACTTGGTTAAGCCTTTTTAGAGATTTTTATTTTTTTAAAAAAATGAAGAAATGGGGGATGCATTCATACCAGCGAACCAAAGACAATAGATTCGACATGTATGGACTCCTCTCTCAGAGACGAATAATTTTTGTAAATAAATAGTTTACCTCAATATTTTTGAGTAATAAAATATTTTTAACTCCCAATACCCCGCAAAAAATTTTTTCATTCATTTTTTTTCTTTTCTTGATAAAATGTGAGCCCTGTACGAATTTCAATTCCAAATTTTCTTTGGCCTTTACATGATTGCTGAAAGTCAAAGATTTGCTTCTAGCTATTACAAGTTATTATAATAAATAATTATTTATCGTAATAATGGCGCATATTGATGTTATTTTTTTTTTTTAATTTTGTAATGAATAATAAATATGTCATGTGTTGAGGTTTATTTCCGCTTTTCTTTTTGATTTGTTGTATGCGTCTGTCTTTCAAAGCTCTATTTGGAAAAAAGTAATAAATATTTGTTGTTGTTGTTTCTTTACGATCTTTTCTCGAGCAAATTAATGATAAAGCAGCAACGCCTCTACCTGTGTGAGGATAAGATAAATGCCGCCATGTCAATAAATCAACGTTATATCGCGCGCGTGAGCATATGTGGGAAGATTGCCTCCAAAGATCAATCGTTGTTCAGCTAATGAAAGATGAGTTCTCCGAAAGTTAAATAAAAATCATTTTGGTAAATGTTTGTCGCCCAAGTGGAAAATGATATACACGAGTGTGTATTTGCATGGGACTTAAAGATGAGCTCTCTCTATAATGAGATTTATTAAGGAATAAAGACATAACGTTAAAATGCTAACAGTTATTTACCATAAAATAAAAAGTGGACTTAATTAACGTCGACATCTACTTTCTCTCATGCTTAATTTCATTAGAACGCCATACTGTTCTCAGTTTGATGTACATTGTTTCCGGATATACTTTTGATGCATACAAAAAACAAATCTCAGCTTAACACAGATCTCAGCTCTTTCCAGTTGCTTTTATGAAGTAAAACTGGAATCATTCATTTCAAATGATTGATATGACAAAGAGGATCAGCGGTTCTTGGCCCCTCCAGTGATACTTGATTGTGATTTTTTTTATCGGAAGATTGGATGACGAAGCCACCTGTAATAATTTGCTTAGAGTAATAAAATATTCAACTAAGGAGCATACTTTATAACTTTCAATAATAACAACACTAATCTTAGGCGGGTCATTGAACGAAAAAACATACAAGCCTCTAATGAAGGTTTTTGAGAAGAACTTCTAATAAGAATCTAAAGAATAAAACTTAAATGCAATTTAAAATTTTATATTTCTTCTAAAAGAAATGCTAACTCCGTAAGTTCTTCTCCAAACGGCACTTCCGCATCACGTCAGGCCGATGTTTTCACTTCCGCCATCCTTTAAATTTAGAAACGATGACGTCGCATTAATAAACGAAGATGAGAGCTGTTAAACACACCTGTTCGATTCGATTAACCAAAGCTAAATAAATAAAGCTTGAAGATTTGCATATTTGGACAAGTTTTGGTAGGGACAGACGACCTTTGACCCTCGCTCGATTCGCTTCCGCGAAACACTAACATCTACTTTCTGAACAAATCAAACGCATACTTTCATCAAAGTTTAATAAACTTCCTCAGAAAGAAAACATATTCTCACTTCTTATAAGTTCACCTGATGGGAGGAAGAAGGGGTTAACGAACCAAGAGTTTACATTATCATCTCGCGCAAAGAGCTACCATTATCCGTTCTCGCTCCCTCATTTGAAGAAGGCGATAGAGTAAACCACTCCGCTTCGTCACCATTTTCTAGCATTTGTAAATATATATAATGATGGGGATCACATTAGGAACACGTGCTGTTTAGACAAAAAGTGAAAAATATAACTTTATTCTTCAAATGAGTTCGGTTCGACTTGTTTTTACTCTCTACGCTAGAGATTACTTAATATTTTATAGCACTACGCATTTCTCGTTACACATGAATGCGTAAATGTTTTCCATTACTTCGATCTCAAATATCTTTATTAGGAGCTTTAGTAAAAAGCTACTTATAAGAATGCACGCTTGAAGACGATAACTTAGAAACTGATTAATTTTGAAGTTTTCAGAAATAAGACCGTCAAGGTCTTAGTTCGGCTGTATCAACTTTTCAGGGTTTTTCGTGGACCCCTTCGTGTTAAATTCACGTGCTAAAAGAATGACTGTAAAGAATGCCACGATAATGGCATGTCATATAACAATCGGTTCGTCAAGAATGAATACGCTGTTACTTTCTGTTCATCTTTTAAGTATTGTTGAAGTGAGCACGCGCACGCGACGATCGCTTTGTCGACGCACGATTGCTCAATTACTCAATCTATATCATTAAGTAGCGCAAGAATGGAGTTACTTATTGGTTTTACAATGTGTGTCTGCCCCCTTCATAATTTCTACATTTTAACATGATAATGTTTTAAGACTGGACATCATTTATAAGAACGTGATGGAAAAAACAACACCAAAAGGCGTTGCGAAAACTGTTTTGCATTGTTGTTGCACGTTTAAGCATTATTGACGCCGGCTTGAAGCACACGCCTGACCATTGTTGTCTGAGCAACAATTTTTATTTAAATCTTTATTATGAAAATATATATGATAGAAAATATTAAGAAATATATTGAAAGTGTGGTAACAGATAGCGCCAATTCTAACAGATAGTGGTATAATACTTCGCTGTCTTACCTAGCCAATTCGTGTAATGGCCTAACGTTTTGATTTCAGCGTTTTGAATGAAGACTAATGAATTCTTGTGTACTGGAATAAACTCTTTTGCATTACAATAAATGTATTTTATTACTCACAATTCATAATTTATTATTTTAAAACATTCAGATCTTTTGATGCTTTTTGAAGTCTTCATCTTATTTAGAATTTAAGCGCTTCCTTCCTTCCTCTCTAGAGTTAACAGTAATGTTCCGACCCAACAAAGCGTTGCGGGTGATGCAATAATGATTACGGATGATGCAATAATTTTAACTTTTCGTCATACAAAATGCACTCGTTTTGAGATTTTAGATACTGCGAAAAGCTTGCACGTGCCATGTTTATGGTCCCACATTCGATTGTGATCACAGACGCGAGTAAGGAGAAGCATAGACGCTGTGTTTACTCGACATATCGAGAGGCTCGATACCCGTGTTTATATTTCATGCTTCAGTTATTATAAGCTTTTATTCAGTATTACGGATGTACTTGATTCTGTAGACTCGTCCATTGATAAATAAATAAAAGTTTTACAGTGAGCAAAAAAATTATTGGCACGATGTAAAACTACAACTTAAACCATTTATTACGCAAAGTACAAGCGACATCCTTGCCTGCATAAATTAACATCACGTACCTTAGGATGTGCATTCTAATAATAACTAGTAACTTTTGTTTAATTGGAGCGTAGCTCCTTTATCAGTCACCATTGTAACGTCATCACGTCAAAACAACTAAACCAATAGTAGCCAAATCTCGCACACACTTAGTGTGGTGCCTGAAGGTGGTTTGGTTTGTATTAAAAAAAAAAAAACGGACATATGTGATGTCGTTGAAGAGTAATAAATGATCTGATTGAGCTCCGTGATGAGGTCCGTCATGTCCGTACTATGTGGTGAAGCCGAACGCAAATTTCAATTGTCTTTGCAGTCAGTAAAGCTAATTGTTGTTGACGAATTCTCAATGCTTGGACTGAATTTGCTGGGCAAAATAGACAACCGACTTCGTCATGGAAACCCAGAAAAACAACATGAAATTCTTGGCGGATATGCATTGTTGCTTTTGGGCGACTTTAATCAGTTGCTTCCTGTTGGTGTTACACCTATGCATAAGCACCCGAATCCATCGTCTACTTTTGCTGTTCAAGGAAAATTGGTCTACCAACAACTGAAAAAATATTTCATTTAACAACAATTATGCGTCAAGTAGGTGAAAACCAGGCACCTTTTCGTGAACTACTCAATCGTCTCGCAATTGGTGAAATGTGTGAAGGTGACTTTCTTTTGTTAAAATCTAGATTTGTAAGTTACAATCTTAACGAGAAAGCCCATTTTTCTAACGCCATTACATTGATGTCTCGCAATAAGGAAATTTCTGAACACAGCGAATCATGCCTTCGAAATTTAGGTGTACCTTTTACATTCATTGCTGCTGAACACAATAACAACACTGCTCGGGAGGCATCATCTGACGAAGCACGCGGTCTCCCTTCTCATCTGCAGTTGCAAGGTTCCAAGGTCTCCGTCTAAACCTATGGACGTTAAAAGGATTGTGCAACGGAACGTTTGGTGAAGTGATTGACATCGTCTGTACTTCGAGTGTCAACAACGCGATACCAAACTGTTTGCTATTGCGCGTGTTGGTAAAGTTTGAAAAATACACCGGACCAACACTTTATGATGGGTCAATTCTCATTTCCCCCGTTTTCGTAACTTCAAAAATTCAAATGTGGCATGCACACGAAAATAAATTCCACTTCATGTTGCATATGCCATATTAATTCACAAATAACAACGGATGTCGCTTCAAAAAGCGTGTATTAATATCGGCAAGTCAGACTTTGCTGCTGGAGTGTTATATATGGCTTTTTCACGGGTCAAGTCATTGGTTCGCATACTGATTATCAAAGAGTTTGATTGGAATCGCTGGAAGTCGATAAACACCAACAAACAAGTAGAAAACAAACATCAAATGACTTGGAAAGCATTGATAAACGCCTATGTAGTTCGGCTTCACAGCTGAAGCTCCTCCTCGGAATGTTTACAAGATTTTGTTGTAACATCGTATCAACCTTTGTTCACAACACGGTTTGAATATTTGCTTCGCTAGTTATTTATTTCTCTTGAGCTTTCTGAAATAAGGTGAAAATTTTTGGAAATACAGATCTTTCTGATATCAAAATATTAATTAAAATTGAAATTATTATCAAAAAAGCTTCTAAACGCAGAGATTTGGGAAGTGTGCCTTCGCGATCGCCGTACACGGCTACTTCTCTTTTATTCTTTAATACAGGGAGACGAATTTAAAACGTTATTGGAGGCGCAATTCGATAGATGTCAGAAAATGAATGAGCATAGAAGCATTGGGCTTTGCTATTTCAAACGGTGTTATTTTTTTTATTCTTCTACGATTAACATTGGATTTATACGAGGTGTTTAAATATTTAATTTTCTGCATTTTACAGCTTAGCAGCATTGTCATCTATGGACAATCTCATAGAAAAGAATCGAATTCTCTTCAACGAAAACGTAGGCAGTCACATTCTAAGAAAGAAGTTCATTATTTTTTAATGGGAGAAATTGTCATTTTCCATAAAGTAAACAGGTCACGAAACTGTGGATGCAAAATTCAATAAACACATTGAAAACCCTTTTCAATATAAATATTTTAATGCAACACGTATGTACATTTAGAGAACCAGGTCCTCTTCATTTGCTAGGTTCAAAATCGGTTTATACCTGCCTGAATCTTCAGTAGAATTATCGCTATCGCATCTGCGCACTTTAACAAACGATTAGCGCTTCTCATTCACTGATGTATTTAAATTATATTTTGAGAAGCAGAGGGTGCGTGTTAATCTAGAAGAAGTAAACACGCTGAAATTAATTGGGTACTCATTCTTAAAGGGATGCTTGGGCAATTTGTCCATTACGAATTAAGGTTACTAAATCGTAAAGGCAAAAAATGACACTTGAGGACTCCAGTGAAGTAATTGAAGAACTACTACTTTTTTCTGGACATACTGCACGTGAAAAAAAATCTGCATATTTGGGATTCATACAAGTTAAAAACCAATTTTTACAGAGAAGATCCAAAGAAGTAGCTTTAGCGTTAAGAACCAGTCACTCAGTTGTCAAGTAGACGGCAGAGAAGTTTAGACGAGATCAATGTGCCTTGACGTAACTGACATTAGTAGGCTAACCTTATTTAATTTGAAAAGAATTTCAGTAAATTAGATTCGGCTTGGATTTTAAATGATTGGAAAGTTGAGAAATGATAAAGAACTGTCAGTAGATAAAGAATTTCCGTCATTCGCCGTTTGGTAACTAAAATTTACTATCTAAAATTGTTTGATCTAGTTTGACCTAGCTGCCATTGATAGTAATGCTCCATAACGAACTCCGCCGAGCTATTACTGCGCTATCCTAATGAGAAAACAGAATTCGAAAATCTTAATCCGTTCGAAAAATATAGCGGACACGGATGAACGATCGGACGGACGGACAGATAGATGGACGTAGACGGATCAGACTGAAACCGCCTTCTTATTGCAATAATCAGGCCTGGGAATAATAAGTAGATTTAGCCAGCTAAAACTAAAGGAACTTAATAAAGATTTACTACTAAAAATTTAGCAGCATTTGAAGCTATCTGAAAGTAGATTTTCAGATTTTCAAATTAGACCAAGTAAAATTTTTATGCGAAAGATGACGCTATCGCTACAGCAAGTAGACTAAGAGAATTGAAGTTTTAGAGAGATGGAAAAGATGTTGTATTCCTTCAAAAATATTTGTTGCATTCCTTAGATTTCCATGGCAGATTATAGATGTGGTATCCGAGGCTCGTTGGATTGTCGTCTTGTCCACCGTTGCTGAATAAATGGATCACGCCACGTCGGTCTGTTCCAATAAAAAAAAAAACTTATATCCCGATCTTCTAAAGAATATTTCCGCATTTTTATGTTTACTGATTATTGTAGCGGCTGGTTTTGGTGGGAGAGATTGGTTGGTTGTTTATTAGAATTTTTGGCGTCGACTACTAAGGTCATTTTGCGCCTTTTACACAAGTTATATTATTGCGCCGGAACAAACACAAACATCCATGCCCATGGCGTGCACGACCAGATGGACTCGAGAACTAGAAAGCCTAAGGTGGGGGAGGAGGGAGGTCGGGCTGCATTAGGGTGGCATTCAGACTTGCTGTTTATTGTAAGATTTCTGCTTTATGAAATAATCTGTCGGTGTAAACCGTTGCTATTTGCATCATGTCCAATATTCAGGATTTTGGAGTATGCCTCAACAGAGTGCGATTCTTCTATTCTTGAATATGGGATCTCGATCTTAAAATGCTCTCCAGGATATATTTAAAAACATCAACAAACCGAATGAAAATACAACAATGGTGTTTCCTGTTTACAACGACGTAACTTATTCATCCATACGACTGAAATTCGAATTTACAAGCAATGTCTGAATATTTTTTATATATTATAGAGGTACCACGGCCTTTGTACGATACCTTGAAAACGGATTAACTTTTTCTAATTTTTTTTACAGATAATATGACTATCAAGGTCTTAGCTCGGCTGTATCAATTTTTCAGGCTTTTTCGTGAACCCCTTCAAGTCGATTGCACAAGCTAAAAATATAGGAGATAATGGCATGTCATATAACAATCGATTCGTCAAGAATGAATACACTGTTGCTTTCTGTTTATCTTTTAAGCATTGTTGACGTGGGCACGCGCACATGACGATCGCTTTGTCGCAGGTAAAGCTCTTTCTTGGAATGTTTACAATATTTTATTTATGTAATCAGATTTGATGTATTTAAATTAGATTTTGAGAAGGAACGTCTTAATTTAGAATAAGCAAGAATTTTAATAGTAGAAGGCTAATGTTAGTCGAATCGACTAACATAGCTTGCATATTTTTGCTATCTCTTTGTAACAGTCGCGCAACTTGTTTTGTTTCAACTTGTCAACTCATTCGACACCTAACTTTTGCAGAGAGCACACGAACTGTTCAGGTAAGATCCGCCGTTATTTTTTAGAAGCACACGTTAGTCTAACCGACTAACGATTAGCCTTTACGTTACTTTTGAGGTTATATCATAATTTTTCTTTTTGCAATTACAACTCTATTTTTACTTATTAGGAGTTTTAGCAAAAAGCTACTTATAAGAATGCACGCTTGGTCTCTACGTTTATTCGGCCGACCGGCCGCCGTTTGCATGATAACTTGAAGACGGACTAAGTTTATTAAATTGTTTTCAGAAATATGACCGTCTAGATTTTAGCTCGGCAGTTTCAATTTTTCAGGATTTTTCGTGGACCCCTTCAAGTTGAATTCACGTGCTAAAAGAGTGACCGTAAAGATAATGGCATGTCATAACAATCGATTCGTCAAGAATACACTGTTACTTCTGTTTATCTTTTAAGCATTGTTGACATGAGCACGTGCACGCGACGATCGCTTGTCGACGCACGATTGCTCAATTTCTTATAATACATTAATAATTGCATTTCTGTTTCACGGCTAACGCTTCTTCTTGGAGTATTTACAAGATTTTATTAGGAGCTTTAGAAAATGGTACTTATAAGAATGCGCGCTTGGTCTGTACGTTTATCCGGCTGTCCGATAACTTGAAAACTGATTAATTTTTTCAAATTCTGTTTTCAGAAATATGACCCGGTCATGATAATCGCTTTGTCGAGGCTCAATCACTCAATTATTGTACTGCGTTGAGGAATAAAATAGACGTAAATTTGGAAAGAATTAAATGAATTTCCGTTGTGTATTAGTAATTTTAGCTAGACTTTAAAGTCTCGAATTTAATATTACTTCTACGTCACAGCTAAAGCTCCTTCTTGGAATGTTGCAAGATTTTATTGATGATTGTGTGTTGTGCTGTAGATTTTAAAATGACTTCGAATAGGTTTTAGCACAAGAACGGCTGATAAAAATATATGATGATTTGCATATATCTGCCTACATTATAAATTAACTGAAGACTAATAAAAAACTGTGCTTGCTAGCACCTCAAGAGAAATCATGGGTGGTATTTGATGGTATACAAAAATAAGGTATACAAAGAACATTTTATGACAAAGATGTGCCAAATGGAGAAAACAAAGTTGAAACATGTGGTAATTTTTCCAGAACTTCAAATATTATAATTTGATGAAAAATAGTAAAGAAAATTCCACATTCTGTATTCGACCAGGACGGTAAGGCGTAGGATTAAAACCTCACAGATCCATCTTGAGCTGTTGTTTATTTTGTTATGATTACGAAAAACAAACCTTTTTATGTTTTGTTACTTTTATTTTGATGTCAAATAATTGCTCTTATTAACAACATTTTTTACAACTAAATAGATTATGAAATTAAACAACTTTCATTTAGATTATACAGGATGAACTAAAACAAAAGGGACAAACTAAAAGGGGCGATTCTTCACAAGAAAAGTAACAAAATAGTTCATACAGGGTGATTCAGTCAATTTCTGACCATTTCAGTACTATGATTTATTGACCCATTAATGTTTACAAACTTAGCATTTCATTTTAGGCAGTTCGGAGTTTTTATTGCCGTGGATGATATGCTCAATGTGGCCACCACGAATGTTTTGAACTGCTCGCAGCCGAATGGTGAAGTTGTTCATAACTCTATCCAGGATTTCTGCATCCACAAGGGTGCAGCAGTCGACGATGCTTTGTCGCAGCTGGTCTAGAGTTCTTGGTGCTGTAGTGAATACACTGTCTTTAAGGAACCCCCAGAAATAAATATCACATGGGTTTAGGTCAGGACTCGTAGGGGGCCAAAGAAAGCCACCCCCGAATCGATCTTGAAACCTGTTTGAAATGACACGATTTCCGAATTTCTGATTGAGAAAGTCTAGCACTTCATTAGTGGTGTGAGGCCTAGCCCCATCCTGTTGAAACCATTGATGTCGAAGCGGTATACGCCTCCTTCGCAGCACGGGGATGAAGAAGGTTTCCAACATGTTAAGGTAAGCCTGTGACGTTACGGTGCCCTCAAATACAAAAGGACCAATGATGCCTCTTTTGGAAATCGCACACCAAGCCATAACCTTTCGTGGATGAAGAGGTGACTTAAGGATCTCATGAGGGTGCTGGGAACCCCAAAAACGAACGTTGTGTTTATTAACGTCACCTGACAGAGGAAGAAGGCCTCATCTGACACCCACAGGTTGTCCACAATGTCGTGATTGGCTTCCATTTCTGCTCCAAACTCCATCGCAAATTGTTGTCGCTTCTGTCTTCCAGTGTCTGTTAACTCCTGATAAACATGGATCTTATACGGGAACAGGTGTAAATCCTTTCTCGTGGTATACGACAGCCCTTCTTCAATGGATAGGCGGCGAACATATTTTTTGGTAGGGGAATCGACCAACCTTGTGCGAACAGTTTCGACAACTTCGGCCGTTCGAACACGAGCTTCGCTCCCGCCTTTTTTCTTGCCTTTAACACATCCAGTGGCACGATATTGCTTGACAAAATCCATGATTGCTTGCCTGCCTGGTGCGTCTCGACACTTATACTCCTTCCGGAACTTTCTTTGCACGGTTACAGGTGATTTTGTCTCGAAATACCATTCGACAACCTTACATTTCTGCTCTGTTGATAAAGCGGGCGCCATTTTTCAACAATACGATTTTCATGCAGCTCCGTTGCAACGATACAAACTCCAACTATTTAGAAATTCGATATGGCGCTCATATTCTTTCAATTGTTTATCCCTAATGCACGTCATTCGAGTGAAATGGTCAGAAATTGACTGAATCACCCGGTATAAACAGTTTCCACGGAAATGGCAATAACTGTGTGCAATGGTATCATGCCCCCATAACAATACAGACAGTGTGCTGTTTTCTGTTGCATGCTTATTTTTGAGTGTCCGTCGTGCAGCGGAGGTAAAATAGTCCGGTATTCATATCAGAAACGAGCCGAGATGGTCTTCACATACGGAGAAGCACGAGAATGGTCGAGAGGCCCCACGGATGTACCAAGTACCCCGACAAAACAGCACCATCCGAATCACAAAACGTTTGCAACCATCTTTCTGCTTTTGTGTGAGAAGGGTCTTTTTTTTCAAACACTTTTTCTAATGCTATGTATGCGAGCCAGTTTCTTGTGTGGAGACACTTGAACAGCATGATCAATGCAGCCTGTGACGCTATGCGGGTACAGTCTGCAACATTCGAACGAATGCGGCAATCCATGATGCGATGTGCGAACTCTTGCATTGTCACAATTATTGCCACAGTAATGTCATGTTCTGTACCAATTGCTGTATTACAGACGAACCGTCCACTTCCGGACATCATGTTCGTATGAGATTTTTTGTTTCTTCTCTGGTTAGGAATCACCTCCTGAAGTTTGTCCCTATTGTTTTAGTTCGCCCTGTTTTAGTTAGAGCTCATTGATTTATAAGGAGAAACCGTTTTTTTTTTCTTTTTTTGCCTAAATTCGATTCGTGTTCGTCAAATACGGTTCCTTTTTAACTCATTCGTTAGCTAAATGGCAAAAGCAAAACTGGCAGAAGAAGTAGAGTCTAGCAGTCATTTGAAGAATTAATTCAGGCACTACAGGAATTTCTGACTATGTACAATACAAGTCTGGTACAATTGTACAATACAATTTCCGACATAGGTCTGGTTTGGATATCTGCGTGCTTCTGATTGGATTTTTTATAGTGTTTATATAAATTTTCTATCATTTCGCGAACCAAAGGTTGAAAACGCCGGACTAAATCACCTTTTTAGAGGATTCTTTGCTTTGTGATAGGCGTAGAGAAAATTCCAGGTGACTTTGGTCACTCTTTTGGTTTAAAAAAAAAAAAAAAAGACAATATAATTAAGTTACTTTGTCATTTTAGAGTTTATTATCGGGACACTTTGTGATTGGAAATTACCATTATTTTAATAAGTAACGCTAACATTTTATTATTTTTAGGGTGGCTGGGATGTATAGGCGATTAGTTTTGGAGTTCTTCGGTAAATTTTGGTAGCACATACCTCTACTTCGTATCTCGAAACCCTGGAACTCTTCTTTACAAAATTAATATTTTGTTTCACGATAGATGGCGCCACTAATTTAATGTCGCTAAAGAGACTAACAAAGAAACTAACAAAATATTTGTATGCAATTATCGTTATTTGTTCTTGTTTGTTGTTATTGCTGCTAATTTTCCAGTTGTAATCCTATGGAGACAAACAATTCAAGCGTAAATTAATCTGTGGAGTTATTTGAGGAGCGACAACAAAGAGAATGCCAATGAGCTCTTTCGGCCCCCGCATAATAATACTACTCGCGTGTTATTTCAAGCTATAAAAAACATGACTTAATTTGAATTCTCCATAAATAGAAGAAATTAAAACATGCAGCTGCTCAAGGTTCATCCAATTTATGCCCTTTTGAGTCGAAACAATAACAAACATTCCACGGACGCAGAGTCACGCCGTTTCCGATAATGAGTTAGTCGATTCGACCTTTGACCTAGAGAACCCGTTAGCGACGGCTCTTCTATATTTTAATCCTCGTTTCCACCCGCACGTGGGTGAAGGGTTATTATCATAATCGCGCTTGTAATTATAATAATCACCCCACGAGACTCCAAAAAAAAAAGAGAAACAATTTAAGACACTTAGGGACGGAACGATAAATTATTTTTAATCACTCGTGTTATTCTGCAGTTAATTAATTTTTAGAAAATCTTCATTCAGAAATTAGCCATTTTCTGTTGCGCAACATTATAAGCTTGTCGCATGAAAACAACTTAATTATTTTCTTTTTTTATATATGTAATATTTGTCTTCATTCTAATATCTATTTTGCATCTGATAGCGAAATGGTTTACTTACTGATATGAAAGGCGCAATTTATCAGTTAATGATTATCTGTCCATCTAGTTTTAGTTATTGTTATTTTCTCCTAGAATCATGATATCATCGGGGGAGGGGGTCTGTGACTTTTCCTATCTGTTATTTACCCATGTTTTTTCCGTCAACACTTCACAGATAACCGGAAAATGATATTTTGCATTTTGAACTTTTGTTTTTGGACTATGTAGCAAACCGAATAATATTACAGGAAATAAAATTTAGTCATTCTTGCGGAATATTTAATGCAAAATGCCCATTTACATAACTCAGGTAACGTGATATTTAAGGTTTTCTGATATTGATATTTAATTGTCAATTCTCATGTCTTGAATTTTACGATAAGGCTAAATAAAAAAAAAAACCTTTTCCTTTTTCTTTAATTAAATCCTGGACTGAACTTCGTTTCTTTATTTAAAGAGTGTTTTTGTTGTAACCTTTATGCCAAATCAATCATCAAAAATCTGGCATGAAAAAAGTAAAACCATTTGTGCCAATGTGGTTTCCTTTGCTTATTTTGCTTTATTTTACTTGAACACTATCCATAGTTTTTGGTTTTCTTCTTTACATACATGAAAAAGCGGTGCGGGCCATAATCCCGACAGCGACAATCCCGACAAGACACGATCCCGACAGGTCACAATCCCGTCAGCTATTATCCCGACAAACCAGAATCCCGCCAAAGTTTTATTACTTTTTCAGCTTTCTCAAATATTTCCTCTTTTTTTCATTGTTTTTTTCTACATTCTTTCATAATTTTCTTCCTTTTTCTACATTCTTATATGCGAGGTGCTCTTGTATGCGAAGTTCGACTGTATAGTTTACATATCACTATTAGTTATATGTTTAGCTTTATTAATACTTTTACTTTATTTTAGCAAGGGGACAGTCAAGTTCTCTAAACCAAGAAGAATATTAGAGAGCTATCCTGAACTAATGCAGTGTTCTTGCCAACTAAGCATCGGTTCTTTCCCCCTAGATGTCACCAGAAAATCCACTATAAATTCTAGTCTAGAATTCACCAGATTTTTGATAACGTTGGGGGGGGGGGGGGTAGGATATTAGAGGGAACAAATGGGAAACCTGGAAATGAAATAGAAAACGTGGTGGAATAGGACAAGAAAGAGGACCAATGATAAAATTGTACACATACAGAATCAAAATGACAGAATTACTGGAAAAAAAATGATACAGTCGAAGTTCGCATATAATAGCACTCCACATATAATAGAGGAAAATTATGAAAGAATGTAGAAAAAAACAATGAAAAAAGAGGAAATATTTGAGAGAGCTGAAAAAGTAATAAAACTTAAAATTAAAAGTAATACTGTTTTTAGTTAATTAATTTGGCAGGATTCTGGTTTGTCAGGATAATAGCTGACGGGATTGTGACCTATCGGGAATAAGGTTTTTCGGGAATTCGGTTTTTCGGGATTGTGGTTTTTCGGGATCGTGGCTTGTCGGGATTTTGGCAGTCGAGATTCTGGTTGTCGGGATTGTCGCTGTCGGGATTATGACCCAAACCCACATGAAAAAGAAATCCCCCCAAAAAACGCCAATTATAGCCATTGAGAAATTAGTCGCAGATAACATTTAAAGATTTATAGAAGGACCGAAAAATATATACAGAAAACGCCAAAAAGCTGTATACACAATTCAACAAAAGAAAAATTTTATATAATACTTGTAATACTACACTCTGTCAAGAATAATGCAATAACTTTTATTCAGATGACTGTTTAGCATCTCGTTTTTTTTCTTAAGTTAATAAACATAAATAAATACTGGTAACGTTTAAACAACTCACCGATTTTGAATAGTTTTTTAATTAAACAAAAAGTTCACTTTCCATGGAAAGAAATTATAAACTCGGGTTGAAAACTTTAGTATGCAAATTTCTTTCAAAAGTCCATTTAATGAGTATTTCCAATCATTTATCTTCGCAAGAAGGTCCTCTGTGCATTATCCTCGCTGAAAGTCATTAACAGAGAAAGAAATAAAAAAAATACATTTTCTTCATGGCAAGGGAAATGAACAAGACAAGTTGCTGTCGAAGTACACCATTCACAAACTGTTGTTCAAAATGTCATCAAAAAAGATGATAAATATTGAACCAAAAAAGGGCCAAAAGACACCAAAAACTTACGCCCAGAGAACATAGGCGAATTCATGTTCCTGCTTCTCGTGAACAAATGTCATCTCGTGAAATTGCACGTGAATTGCAAACACCAGTGTCATCTCTATCCCATAAAACTGTGTGGAAAAGCTTAAATTCAAATACCCATATGAAGTTTTAAAAAATGAAGGCGACACTCAAGCTCACTGTTCCTCATACATCAGCCCGACTTGGGCTAAGGATGCTGTGAAATGGAAGCAAGAATGGAATGAAATAGTCTTTTTTGATGAAAAATGTTTGTCTTGATGATCTTGATGGATATTCTTCATATTGGCATGATTTACGAACTCAACCGAAGATAAGACTGAGTAGACAGGGGGGGTTGGAGTGATGGTCTAAACAGCATTCGGAGCAGTAGACAAGGCTGATGGCAAGATGAGCTACGAAAGATACTAAAAACTGATATACGAACATTTTATCCCATTTGGACCACTCTTTTGTGGCTCAAACAGGAAATATCAGCAGGACAATGCTCCAGTATACGCTTCGGCATCCAAGGTTCAAAACGGAAAAGGTCGATGTGATTACATGGCCCTCACATCTCAACCCCATTGAAAAATGTGTGGAGTATGATGGCAAAGATTATATATAGCAAAAATAAACAATATCATATACTATCATGAGAATGATTTGCAAGTCGCAATTATGAATGCTTGGAGAAATAACCATAGAAGATTTAAAAAAAAACAAAAAACAGATCGATACGATGCCAGACAGAATGATTGAGGTTAGGAGAAGAGAGGAGGGCCAACACATTAGTTTCAAAGATTTTTTTTTAATTATTTCAATATTGAGTTTATAATTTCTTTTACACGTGGAATGTGAACTTTTTGTTTAATTAAGAAACTACTCAAAATTTGTGGTTTCTTTAAATGATACCAAAATTTAATTATGTTCATTAACTTAAGAAAAACTTGAGGTGCTAAACAATCATCTCAATAAAAAGTATTGCATTATTCTGAGTGAGTTTATATTTTCTTGACAGTGTAAATTCATACATACACCAAAGGATAAGTGTAAGTTACCTTTGACTTCTGCAATTAAAACAGGTGCTCAAAGTGGTTATGTAATCGTCCAGGCAGTTCTTAATACGGCGAACTTCTATTCACTGTCATGACAAATTCTCATCATGTCTCTTTGGTAGTGTGAACTCTCATTCTGGATTTGCAAATTTTCTAGTTTGCTATTATAGATAACGTGATTATGGATAACATCTATTAAAGTATCTATACATTTTTGACGGACTCTGTAAATGTGAAAATTCATTGGCTATCCAAAAATACTAACTAAAAAAAAAATAGCTATTGCTGAAAAACGTGTTAAAAAGAAAATGAAACATTTTTAATAAATTAATACTGATTATTAAATGAATAAATTATTATAAGTTTTTAACTTTTATATATAATTTCAATATATCCTATAAGTGAAGGAGTGATCATGTGTCTCCAAACTGTTCTCCCTGCTTGTTAACACCTTCTACTGCGATTTGTCTGACCTCTGCAAGATCCTTCTCCTATCTTCATTAGATCATATTTGTTTAACCTGTGCATAATATACAGATCTACATAGGATCTTCATCTCCTCTAGATCTAAAATTGGTGACTTTAATTTTATTTTCCTTATTTTCTTGTTTTTTGATTAAAAAGGAGTTTTCTTATTTATTTAAATATTAACTTCAATATACCCAATAAATATCTTAAACAATGTTAAAAGAGCACCCGATTTTAATCGAACTTTGTTAGGACGGTTTTTGTTTTGTTTTTAACATTCTTGCGTTGTCACGGTCTTCTTGTTCATGAAAATTCGTTTCTTCTAATTTTTTCATACAGTCCCTAGCGTAATAAAATTTCAGTTTTAAGTAGCGATTATCCCTTAAAGCGATTGAGTTTCACTTGGACCATGCACGCGAATCTTCCCAACAATAGAGATAACATGCGCCAATGGAAAAGTGAAGTACATGCGCGTATGAATGCTTCATCCAACAGTGCTGGGAAAATTCGCAGCATAAAACTACTCATGTGCTCTCCTCATAGTTGGAATTGTCTACAAACGGATGATAATGAATCACATAAGCACTTTCCTTAGGAACACGTATTAAAAACTGAAGAGTTTAGCGCAAGCTTCCGATTATTACTTAATAATGTGTTGTGTATTCATATTTATTCATAAAATAGTCAAGTGTTGTGATTCCAAAGTATGGAGCAGATAGCAGTGAGGGATAAGAGCGACGAGTTCGTTCTCTAATCTTTCATGTGATTCATACAAAACAGCAAAAAACAAACAAACCAATTAGCTTATCTCGAACCGTTTAATAAAATTATGGCTCTAATGACTAGATAACTATAACTTTTAACTTTGAACTTTTGTAAGGTAATGAAAACAACCAACTTTGGATCTAGAATAGCTCTTTACCACTCTAAAGACATTTCAAGTTTGTAGGGTTAGTTGTTCAACATTGCGTGATAGTTCTCCGCCCCCCCCCCTTCATTGCAACCTTGCTTTGAATAACCAGCTATCGACTATTAATTCCTTAGAACGAACTTATTAAGAACAAACTCTTGATTTAAGTCGTCCCTTTTAGTCAGTTCCCTTTATAGATAAAGCTTATGAATTACACCATTAAAAGTTGCGATTTAAACTCCAGAAATCTCTTTTCCTAATCTCGTTCTGTCATCATCATCAGATGAAGACCTTGATGCCCATTTTTATTTCTACACCGACTCAGAATCTATATATAAGACTAGCTATTAATACGAACATTAACGGAACACGAGCGAGAGAAATCCTTCTGAAATCGGCGCAGACAAGCCAGGCTTTGTTGTTTATCTCTCGCGCGCGGTGAGGTCTCCAGTGGGACCCATTAACGATTGGCGAAGAAGAACAAGCGAAAGAAAGAATGGCGTTATCTGTCTTGATAAATCATCGTCGGAGGAAAGAGATCGGCCGGCAGATTTCTTGTCCGCTGGGAGCTCTGCGGGGAGGCTCAAGGCCCATGATCCACTCTTGACAGGATGGGACAAACACGCATTCCTGTGGTCGACGCCTGTTTCAGATGAGTTGATTTAAGCGATTATCTTAAATGTCAAAAGAAATGATCAGTGAGAAATAGGCAGACAAGTGTTTTCTGTATGTGCGAGGACATAATATACACAATGTTCGACAACATTGTCGTTAAACAAGCAATAAAGATAATCAGCAGTCTAAATATAATTAGCCTGCTATAAAGTTTGGCTGTCAGAAAAAGAAAAAAAAAAGAACATGGAAGAGAGGAAAATAGATTTTATTTTTCATATCCAAAATTTAGAGCTCCCATGTTCATTGACGCTAATTTTAACGTGCAACTTTTCACTTGTAATTAGTTCATATCCAAGACTGTTGTTTTTAAATATTAAATCACGTAAATTAATTTCAAAAGGAAACGTTTATTTTTCCCAAATTGTAACAAAATAATGAGCAACGGAAACTGAAAGTTTCTCAAAACAGAACATGGATGCGTTCATGTTTTTTATAAGTAATATCAATCCTAAGCGAATTAGTACAGAGAAAATTGCAAGCAAAATTCGAAAGAGAGGTTGTAGAATACAGTATGTTTCAAATTTATTCGGACACTTTAAAAATAGCACATTGTCAATAGTTTTGACCTTTACTTAATTTCTACAACAATGATAATGCTTCTAAATGATAATGATAATGCTTCTAAATAAGGCCCTCTAAATATAACAAAAAACATAAACAACTTGTTATTAAAAAAAAACACTTAGAAAAAAATTGAAATTCAGTGTTTCACATTTATTCGGACAGGCCCCTCAATACTCAATGAGACAACACACTTACTATTGGTCGTTGGTATTTATACAAATTAATGTACTTTTAAACATTGCATGGGCCATTTTTTTTTTCACTGGGCTTCGAATTAAAACACTGAGCTACAATGGGACGAGGCAAAAATGTCACCGATTATGAAAAAGGTCAAATTGATGCCTTTGCTAGCCAAGGAAAGTCCGTACGTGAGTTTGCTGCTTTTGTCAATAGACCGAAATTGACAGTTGCTGATTACCTGAAATCAAAAGAACTTCAGAAACCAGCAAAAAATAAAACAGGGCCGAAAGCAATCTTAAAACCTCGTGATGTGCGGCGCATTGTCAACTTACCATCCAATGAATGCACATCTGTAAGGCGAATTCGAGCTGAATTGGACCTTCCATGCAGTAGTACGACAGTGTACACAGCTATGAAAAATTCATCAGTGCTGAGACATGGACGTTTGCGTTCCATTCCACCATTAGCAAACCACCACAAACGTGACAGATTGACATGGGCTAGAACACACATGTCCTGGACCGAGGAATGGTTGGAAATTTATTTCTCAGACGAAAAAAAAATTCAATTGGATGGACCGGACGGGTGGGCATGCTATTGGCATGATTTGAGAAAAGAACGAAAGACGTTTTCAAAACGTCAAATGAGTGTCGGATCAGTTATGGTGTGGGGAGCATTTGGCTTCAATGGAATGTCAACATTGGCGTTTATTTCACAAAGATTAAATTCAAAGGGGTACCAGGAGATCTTGGAAGAACATCTTTTGCCTGCTGGAGCAGTTGTCTGTGGAGAAAAGTGGAGTTTCAACAAGATAATGCAGCAATACACAATTCAAAGGACACCAAAAAGTGGTTGGAATCACATAACATTCGAGTTTTGTCGTGGCCATCCAGAAGCCCAGATATAAATCTAATCGATAACTTGTGGGGTATTATGGCCAGGCAGGTGACGGCAATTTTCAACAGTTTCTGAATTGAAGTCTGCAATTGCAGATGCCTGGTACTCTCTGATCCTGGAACTCTTCAAGAACTCATTCAATTAATGGCAAACAGAGTGTTTGATGTTTTCAACAAAGGGGGAGGTCATAGTGGACGTTAAATATTTTTATTATTGTTTAAACTGGTGCTAAATCGTGCCTGTCCGAATAAATGTGAAACACTCAATTTCATTTTTTTCCTAAATTTTCAAGTGGTTTTTTTTTAAATAACAAGTTGTTTGTTTTTTATTATATTTAGAGGACCTATAGTTTATTTGAAGCATTACCATTGTTGTAGAAATTAAATAAAGGTCAAAATTATTGACTATGTGCTAGTTTTAAAGTGTCCGAATAAATTTGAAACATACTGTACTTATCATTCCGCCTTCTTTTCACGTTGCATTATAATTTCTCGTTTTATAATTGCTTTCATTTAAATATACTTTATTGTTTCTTAAACGTCGCCAAAGTTCTTGCAAATTTATGCGATGTACAGAAAAGCGCCCTCGGCCTTGCCACGTTTGGTTTATCAAAAATTCGGTCCTTAACCCTTAAATTGTCTACTCACACAAATAATTAAATGAAGAAAGTTAACGCGTTTCTTAAATTCACAATATATTGACTGCTGAACATGAATAAAATATAAAAAAATTACTATACAAACTTATTTTTATATAAACTTAATTTACATAATTTATCTTCGGGAATACATTGGGTGTTTGATCCTACTTAGGAACAGAAAGACATCATTTATGTGTTCTTTAACCCTTGAAAGACGCATTGTAAAAGAATTCAAGGTTCTTATCTTAATAGAGATTGATCGAAGTCATTGTCTCTCCCAGACACTGGAAGCATTTGAAGATTAATCATTCTTGAGGTTCTTAGCACCGCCGACAGGCAGCGTGACCAATAAGTAGAATATCCGCCTATTTGATTTTACATGGCAACAAAATCTCTTTTTAGGTCTTCCAGAAATCATATTCATATATTTTCTATTCGATTTTTTCTTGTGCTTCGTTTTGCAATACTATTTTTTTTATAAACATTAAAAAAAAAATTTTTAAAAATCATAAAAACGATTTCCAGCATAAAGAACACATAAAAATAATTAACATTACATAAAAAAATTTCATAAAGTGCATTCATATATAGCTAAATACGGTAATTTCTCTTGTATCTGTACATAAACAAAAACTTTTAAAATTATCTCCTCAGCTTTTTCAAAGATCTTTTTCAAATTGGATCATCTGGGTCATCGGTAAAACAGGTTTTTATTTTAATGAACGATGGGTAATTTAGGAACAACTTGCGATCGATACAGGGAACGCTGATGAAGAATGGGATGTTGAATCAAACCCAGCGAGAAATTGGAGAAGGCGGTTAAAGTACATTATCTCGTTCCTTGTGTTCATATTTATTTAGTCTATTCTTTCACTTTCTGATTTAAAAAAGGGCTCCATGAATGTGCAGTTTTAAACTTGGAGTAAAATCTTAGATAGTGTCATCAAGTTTTTTCAGCTCAGTGATTTATAGAATAAGAAAACGCTCAATTGGCAACATGAGACGCAGAGATTGAAGATTGCCGCCGCTGTTCTCGACAAAGGGTGTAGTATTAGGTGTACAATGATGGCCGTAAGTGCTAGGGGTGGAGTACCTGCATTGGAAATTGCTTCAAAACAATGACAGTAGTGTGTATTTCCAGTGAAATCGATAAACATTTTTAATCCATTAATATTGTTCATTATTAGTACTATGTCGATTATTAATTATTAGTATTTATAAAATACCAGAGGGAATGCGCCAGCTGGAATTGTCAGGAAAATAAGCCAACCATGGCGACATTGAATTTACAAGAAGAAATTCAAAAGATGTCGGCAGTGAGTAAAGTTATGGCATTCGTATTCTGGGAAAAGATGGGACCATTGTTATGAATTTTTTGAGAAAAAAAATATCTCGAAACAATTCAGAATAAATCATTTCGCAGGAGTAGACAAAACATAAACCTAAATAAGGTTAAAGTGGAATGAAATTGCAATAAGAAAATGGGAACTATATAAAAGTGGAAATACGAGGGTTGATTGAAAAGTAATGCCTCCATGGCTGTAACTTTTTTATTTGGTAACCGATTTTCAAAATTCTTTCTGTACCTGATAGCTACACTTGTCATCTATGTAATGCACTATTTCGACTTAGTCTCCATCCTTTTCCAGGCACTTGCCGTGTGATTAGTCGGGCAAACCCGTCGGAGAAGAATTCTGGTGGTTGTTGTCGACGCCAGGATTGAATGGCAGCTTTCACCTCTTCGTCAGATCAAAATTGATGTCCCTTAAGATACTCTTTCACCTCTTTCCAAAGTTGTGAACATCAGTCTATGGCTGCAAAGGTGTTAAAGCAGCAAGAGGAGAATCCAACTTTTACAGGAAATCGGAAGAGATACGGATGAAAATGCAAGACTAATGAGAGAGAGGACAGACAACAACAGACGACTGTGTCAAGCAGAACTATAAACAGACGACTACATCAATTTGCGTTTCAGTTCAGATTTCCCAAAATTAAACCCGTGATGACTTTTAAGGAAAGATGAGTTCGTGTAAAGTGGTGCAAGGGAAAAGCTACTTGGGGACAAGATGACTGGAGTAACTTCCTATTTAGTGACGAATCTGTGTTTTCCTTGTCTTTCGGAGACAGACTCAAGAAGCTTACAACAGGCTGCCTCAAGCGATCAGTGAAATTTGCTGCTTCGTTTAAAAGGATTCGTGTATCTTGTTTTATCATTATTCTAATTTTTTGTCTCTATATCGGGATTATTCTATTATTTTGTCATCTTCAATTTGTTTAATGTGAATTTTAATTGTTGAATAAATTGTTCCTTTTGAGATCGACTAGAGGAATAAGTGCAGCATCTAGTAAAAAGTCTAAATGTATAGTTAGAAAAGTTCGTTGATTGCTCTTTACTCAAATTTAACTTCAGAACTTAAAATACCGTTATTCTAATTTTTTTGGCAAGGAGCCATAGATATAAGGTTAAGGACATTTTTATAGATAAAGTATTAAACTATTGCTAGATATATTCTTTATTGTATTCTTCCGTGTTTACGTTGTATATCATGCACTAGATGGCATCATTATACGAAAATAGTTTACTTCACAACTTGAACTCATTAAATGCAGGAGAAGCTGCAAATATTTGATGGCAATGCGTGATTTTGGACCTGTTTTCTGCATTCGGTTGCGGATTGATAAACCATTCACAGTGACTGCTCTGTTCTAAACAACCACCCATGGTATTTCTGGAATAACTGTACTGGGAAGAATACTTTTTATTTTATTCATTTCACACGTCTCTACTTCGATAAAAAATAATAGATTCAATGTCGCCCATACAGTGGAAAATTTTGATGCGGAATAAATTGAACACAATCCCAGTAATAATGGTAATAAGAAACCACTTCCACTTTGATTAAGAAGTTTTTTTCGTTCTTAATGAAATCTTTTTGTGCCCGAGGCCTTTTCTCGTTTAAATCGCTCTTAAGTTTTTACTGCTGTTGAATCATCACCTGTTATCGAATATATTTAATTTTATTACCTTTCTCAATGCAATGGAATACGTACAAAAAGGCGAATCAATGTAAAATATGCTGTTATGTAGTTTAATATGAGTACATATCATTTAAAACATATAGTGAGTATTACAGAAATGACAATTTGTAAATAACACTGAATGTCATTATAGTTGAACCCCTTTCTTCAGTAACAATGATTTGGAGCTTCGTCTTGAGATCAATGAAAATATTGTATTTACAGGGCTCTAGCTAGAAATCACTGAGTGTCAGCTTCCTTTGCAATCTTTGGAATACCGATAGTATATTTTAAATCGTACGGATACCTTACAGCTTACACTGTATAATACATAACAATCTGAGTGGTGGTCGTAGAAATGGCAAGTTTTTATTGCTGGATGCAACGCATGCGACCAACTCCAACCAGTGTAGTTAGATCCCTGTATACAGCAAATGTGCGTACAAAACCCATTATAACAACCCGTTGTACATGTACCCAGTATAGGCTACATATCTTTAGCTTAATTGCTTTGCGTTTCGCAGGCATTTTTTTCCCCAACATGTTGGACCAAGTTTTGAAACCAAAAGTAAAAATTAAGCTAAAGAGGAAAAAAAAAAATAAAAGAAACGGTCACGTCGTAGCAGTAATTGCTATGGCCAACCGAATATAGCCTCTTGCAAGTGCGACCGTTACGCCGCGAAACGGCAGTTTAGAGAAAGTATTTTTGGAGAGGAAAGCAAAACAAAACGAACATTCCTGACCATAGACAAATACTTTATGAACAGATCTCATATCCTTATACGATACCGTTTGGGGATCCAATATGCTAGGAAATAACCAACGTTTGGATTTTTTTCAGAAGGAACAATTTTTTTTTTCTTTTCCGTCAGCGATTTGTTTCCCAAATGGATAATTGCAATGTACAAAAAAAATTAGATTGCTTTCATAGCTAATGTTTTCAAATTTCAATCCACAACACACTACAGTGTTAATTAGTTAAAGCTGTTTATTGCTCGCTAGCTAGCTAGCCAAATGAAGAATGGTTCGTCGTTATTATAATTATCAATGTAAGTGTTGCAATTTTTCGTTTGCATATTTCAGTAAGGATGAAACTGACTGGAACCCGAGAAAAATCGTTTAAAGTTTGTAGCCAACATTTTATCAATGACTGTGTATCCAGACACCTGAACAATCCATCCCATGCGGAAAAACTGTAATCAAAATTTGATTCTTGGTTTGTTTCGTTGGGTTTTATGGGCGCGTCGACAATTAGGTCATTTTGCGCCTTTTCAAATGACTAATACCTGTACACAATCCGAGAATTCAGCATGATTAAAGAAAATATTTTCTTTTACGCATTCCGGGTACAAACACAAACATCCATGCCTACGGCGGGATTCGAACCCACGACCCGACGGATTCGAGAACTGGAAAACCAGAGTGTTGGCTTCATGTTTGTCAGTTGTTTGAGTGGGAGTGAAAAACAGGTTTATCTTTGTTGATAAACAAAAGCTGTAGTGATGTTGGTTGTAATAGAGAGATAAACCAATGCAGATATTTTTCAGAAGGTTTTCACTCTTAATAATCGTTTGTTTGTTACATTGAAATCCATATCTGATTTAAAAAAAAAATATCCAAAATGACTATTCGTGATGAGCAATCAAGTGATAACAGGTGTAACACCGAATGTAGTTTCGCAATTCTCTCATCAGGTGAAGGTGTTGCAGCTTGCAAGAGGCGAATACAAAGTTCTTAGATTGTTTGATAGTGAGAGGATCATCCGAACAGTTCGTTAAATCGAGCGGTTCCTTATGCAAAGCGTTCGTTATATTGAAAGGCTAATAATACACGAGAGGTACAGGCATTCTGCTCGAGACGAGCCACTCAGTTCGTTATATCGAGAGGTTTTTTATATCAAAAGCCGACTGAACTCGTCGACTTTCTGCATAAGATTTCAGATTTGGCACTCGTTGTTTCGCATGATTATCCTCGTGATTAAAAGTGCCTAGTAGAAAAAAGACTTATAATCTACCTCTTAAAAGCATTTGAAACTGAAACCAAAGTTGTGCAGTTAAGGAGAAAAAAGTCGTCAGAATCCGGGAATTCTAAATTGTCTGGCTCCAAGAATCCTACTCCGATTTAATATTTCGACTCCAATTCTAACTCCTTCTGAACTCGATATTTAAAGGAAATTGTAATATTACTTTGTGATACCTTTCTAATTACTAGAAATAATAAAATGAGTGGTGTACCCATGCCTTTTGGCTTTCTCTTTTTTATTTACGAGACAGATTTAGTTAACAGATAGAGACAGCTAAACTCGGAGAAAATTGCTTTTTTAGATTGTGAAGTGTAAATAGAAAACCAAAACGGATGTTGTATATTCAGATAAAAATATTCAGATATTACAAGTCATGTTGCCAATAATAGGGAACTTAAAATGTAGTGAAATTATTTTTCATTCACTACTGTTTACGACGACTACCGTGCACGGTCTTGTTCAAGAATGAAAAGAATCCATCCCACGATCATCAATCAGCATGCATCTTGCAGTGTCCTATGAAACCAACTTAATAAATTCTTGTTCCAATCTTTTTTATATTTAAGCTAACTATTGTATATGACGTGTCCAGAAGTATCAAAACAATTCTTCCTTTGCAAGAAACTGAAACCAAAAGCAGTTTCCGAGAAACCTTCCTTGATATCAATTGTCCCAATATGGAAAGGATGATTTATCGTCGTAAGCAACTTCTTTTAAGAAATTAATAGATGAAAACTGGAATTAATGCTCCAAGCTTATGGAAAGAACAGTAGCTTATCCATGGCTTGTTATCTCGTGTTTTTCGATAGCCTAGTTGGTAAAGGCAACGAGCGTGATACTCGAATCCAGGTCGCGGAATTCTTTCATTTTTTTCCCCATAATATCGTAAATTCTTTTAAGCATGAAACTGATAGGGTTGTAAATACATAAGATTAGATGATGGCAACAGCTGTTTCTAATAATAGTTATAAGATTTGTGATGACGGTAATAAGATTAGAATTAGATTTTCTGACTTGGGTCTTTTAATTTTATTTTTGTTTTTTTAATGTTGTGTATATAAACGAGTTAATTAATTAGTTCAAGTAAGACGAAAGTTGATTTAGTATGACAGCAAGTCGCATTTAATACGAGAAAAATTTGATTAATAGAAGTTTATTTTCCGAGCCCGTCAAATTACGCGCTAAAAATAAAAAGTAACTTCAATCAAGATGCTGCTGAGCTAGTCAAGGTAAGTGCTCATTATTTCAAAGATAAACTTCATAAAACCGTCCAACCAAAATACTCATTAAACTAAGTTTTCGGATTTTTCAACGATCTTCGTTTTAGACTTCGGATCATGTATTTACCTTACCCGTGAGAGTATGCGCACCCGATGAGCTATTGTCGTTCTTTGAAAATTGCTCCACTTGAGCAATAAATAAACAAAAAATAACAAAAAAAAAATATCACGCATTATATCTCCCAAAACTATACCTTTTCTCAGCTTCAGTTGAGAGTGACGTCACGAGTGAAGCAGTTACAGTTCGCCCGTATGAAGAAATAGTTCGAATAATTTTCTGTATAAAAAGTTCAAAATTCTTCCTGGAATCATATTTCATATTTTTCTCCTCGACATAATAAAAAATCGGCGGATAGAAAAGCCATTTGACGAAATTTAAAAAAAAAATAAATAAAATGAAGTCAGTCTGTAGTCGAGATTATTTGATTGTAAAATGGCGGCGTCTCTTGTTCCTACGTGAAAGAAATGTGTCAGAAATGAAAGATGATCGAGTTTCCACGAAGAGGATTAAAATACTTTAAACATTAATTTAAAAAAATGACATCTGATAGACACCATTCGACTATTCTACTTTCGAGAAGCCATGCGATTAAATGGTGTAACGCAGCATACATAGCCTTAGAATAACTTATTCTTTTAACGGCGGAAGGGTACGATGTTGTGCACTGTCTGGTAAGGGATCTCATTCCATGACGTCACTCTCAACTGAAGCTAAGACAGGGTATAGAGGGATAATAAATATACGCGCACACCCGTTTCGCATCTAGTCACCACTTCATGGGGCCTTCTTTTGCAGCATACACGTCAACTCGTGTTTTTTCAACAGCGTTGCAGTGAAGTATAATTCTGGATCTTTAATAACATCGATTAGATGGGTGTAATAGCTATTTATAAATAACAAAAATTTCATTCCATAGACAAATAACTTCATTTTTATTTTCAATGAACAACAACAAACCACGGGTAAAAGATAGTACAATATGTCACGTGCACGAGGGCAGTTTATCGGCCGTTTTCATTTGCTACTATAGAAATGAAAACGTAAGATGGTTCAAAATAAAGTATCCCTATTCAAGTGGTCATAACAACGCAAAAAAAAGAAAAAAGAAATGACCGATGGGGAAGATGTGGTGCTGCAAACAGCGCCCAATGGGTAATATTTTTCGACGAAAACAACATTGCTGCTCTCGTTGCCTAACAATGCCTTAATGTTTAAGTTTTTAGCAAGAACGACGAAAGCACTATGGAAAAGCCTGTGCCGTGTGCGACAAGTGGTTCTAGGAGACGGGAGATTCTCAGTTGGTCACTAGGCTTATAAAACGACAATATTGTTTAAATTAATTTATTTATTTTATTTCCTTCTTAACTCTCCTTCAAGACCTATTGACTCTTTTTAACAACACTTTCTTCCACATATTCTAACATTGAATTGGTGTTGTTATGCCGCATTGCTGGTCACGTCTCTCAATGAACAGACAGAGCATTCACTTTTAAAGTAAAATCTGCTCTCACTAAAACGAATCCTGATATAACGAACCTTTCAATATAGCGAACTGAATGGCTGTTACCGAGCATATCCTTTCAACATAACGAACGTTCGATTTAACGAAGCACTCAATTTAACGAACAGTTTGGCTGATCCCTTCATTATCAAATAAATAGGAATGGAGGAATGGTACATTGGCACAGACTTACCATGAGATGATGATACGGATTCAAAAAAGAAAACTGATTTTTTCAATAAGAAGAAGCTGTTCTTGACGTATTTATTGTGGTTGGGGCGATGAATTAATGCTTCTGCCATTTCTTCATTTTTTTAAAAATAAAAAAAATAAAATTAATTTTTCTAAAAAGGCTTAGCGCATTTCCATAAAAAATACGTCAATGCAGAGTTTAAGAACCCCTCTAAATATAAATTAATATTTTTATTAAAAAAAATTGTCTGGGGAGAGGGGATAGTTATTAACTCCAAAACGGCTCATCACGCCCAAACAAGTCATTTATAAAAAAAATTCGCCTTACTGAGAGGAGTCTGTTCATGTCAAGATTATTGAGTTTGGTTCGCTGGTTTGAACGCTAGACATTTTTTAATTTTTAGAAAAAAATTAATATCTCTAAAAAAGCTTACCCAATTGACATAAAAATTACGCTAAGGCACAATTTAAGGAACTCTCTATGTATAATTTTTTATTTGTTTCTGCTATTTGCCGTTTCAGAGGAGTTAACTGCACAAAATTGGTCACGTAAGTACTTACGTACAGACGGAAAATTTTTTTGGCCTACCACTCTTTAAGAAACTCGATTTTTTTGCTGAAATCTACTTAAAAACTCATGAT
>JAHWFO010007706.1:655466-670592 GCA_023313115.1 Rhysida immarginata | reverse complement strand
AACTATTTTGTTTGAAATAAATGTTTCAAAACCCTGATTGCAGACGTGTATTTAGAATTTTTGGATAGACTTTACACAGAATTCCAATGAGTTCGACTTTTATTCCCGGCTTTATCAAGGATGCAAATGAAGAGGCATGCAAAACATTGATAAAAGTCTTGCATGCCTCTTCATTTATACCCTTGATAAAGCCAGGAATAAAAGGCGAAACCGGTCGGAATTCTGTGTGATTTCTTTCCCGCTATGTACTTCAAGGCTTCCATCAACTTCATCAAAACAAAGTACCTCTGGATGATCCCGATGGTTGTCAATTTTATTGTTATGGTCTGAGGTGCTTTTACAAGAACAAATCTGTACGTTTCAGACTGTTAGATGCTTTTGTTTACGCAAGATTAGTTATCGAATGTAGAAAACAAAAACATTCCTCTGTAAATGAATAGACACCTCTACTTTCTAATTGATAAAGCAGTTTTAATCATATTTCCGTTAAAAACCATAAAGAAATGAAGTTTTTCGCTCGAATTTTTTTTTTTTTTTTTTTTATTTTTTTTTTTTTTTTTTTAAATTTGCAACATGCTTAAAGTTTTCGTTCACATTTACGAGTATAAAGTATGCAACTGAAGCTGCCGAGAAGATTTTACCAGTCGTTAATTGGGTCGTGGTTGCATGACACGTTAGACGGGGCCTCTGGCACTATCTCGCCATTGGATCGGATTTCACGCTGAACTTCCTCATCAATCAGTTGTCAGGTTGAGAGTTCGATTTTCCATTGCTTATGTCATCTATCCCTCGCCATTTATCATCTTTAAAGCGATTCGGTAAACAATGTGTGACTTTTAATAGGAGTACCACTCACCATGGAAAGGTTGAAAAAACGCAAATTAACGAATGATTGGTGGATCGTTAAAGAGCGTTATCAGTGACGTTATATAACTAAACAAATATCGACGTCCATAACATCAATGGCACTTCATCAAGAGAGACTCGCATAAATAAAGGTGTTGGTAATGCTATATGATGAAATAGATTACGCGATCTATATGATGAAATAGATTGCGCGATGACATTAACCTTTGGACAATGGCTCCGAGCAATTCTTGTAATAAAAAATTTTTTTAGAAATTATTCTCAGCTGTTTTTTTTTTTATAAATAATTCAGACATGCAAATTTATTATAAGAAATATTTGTGTCACCATCTAAATCATGTGGAGTTTGATTTTTTTTTTTATAATAGTGTCATTATAAATTGTGAGTGAAGTATCCTAAAGATGGGGTCACTGAAATCTTTCTATGATTCATCAAATCTCTTATTTGTCTATTTCTATCTTTATTTTTTATATCTTAAATATCATTTTTTTTTAAATTAACCTTTACTCCTTAATCTTCGTGAGGCGAGCACTTTAGCTCATTCAAACTCAAATATCGTCGTTCTCCGACTGCCTATTTATAGCAACCCGAGTTTTCATAAATCACGTGAGTCATTTAGTCGATGCTCGCGTTCTTAAATCTTTTTTTTTTTTTTTTTTTTTTCATCTTTTACGCTTGGATCATTAAAAGATTTAAAGGGAGGAAGTTTATCTTTAAGTTTATCTTTTTTTTTCCCCCTTTCGCTTTTTACATTAGCAACTCTAAAATTCCTCACCTTTCTGATTAAAATGCCGTGGTATCCATACGTGGATTTTACGTATTTCATTATCTATATTGAATTTTTAAAATTGGCGGGATCCGCCCAACTGCAATGGAAAGATTTTAACTGCGATTATACTTAGGTTCATAGGAAATATTATCTATTTTTAGGATTGTTAATCGTTCTCTCTCCGTTAAATTGCCAGGCTCTGCGATCAGGAGACAAATGTTTATTGAGATTGATGTTTAAAAAAAAATCCTACATATTAGGAATCAGTTTTTTTTTTTTGAGAAATACCTGAAAAAAACTATGATAGAGGGTTGTCCTTCCATTAACCAACGAGTTAAATACCTTTCTCCACGATTGCTTCTAATTTTTAATTAATCGTATTCTAATTAAAGTATTTAAAAAACCCTAAAAATATTGATTCAAATTCACAAGGTTTTACGGTAAACCTTACAGGTATATTTTCTTAACACGATTATTCGCTTTTCTTATGAGACACTTCAAATTGTTTATGGGATGTAGATATTCTAATCAGTGCTGCTTTTCATCTTACCATCAACATATGATAAGCTAAGATTTAAAGAACTTATTTGACTACGTAAACCATAACCGCACACGCATCACTTCTATCATAAATGGCACCACGATTCTCGATTGGGCAATTTTATCCTTCCATTTCCAAAGCGAACCAGATGTGGTGCGAAAAGGAGAAAAGAATAAATAACTTGAAAGCCTTCATCAATTGCACTTCGTATTTTTTTTTTTTATCTCCTCTCGTTCATCTCTCGTCTTTTCTTACATACACACGGCGCTCGCACACTAATTCTCTCTTTCTCTCTCTTCTATTTACTTTAGCCCTCATCTTTATCTCCCTCACTTTCAGCTGGCCGTTGCAGCATCCCGTTTCCATGGCAACCGACAAGACAAGAAGGAAAGAGGAGAAATAGGAAAAATAAAAAAAAAGACGTAAAATTAAAAACTTATTTTTTGGCATCAGCCCCAAGAAGAGAGTCGGGTTGTTATTTTTTCAAACGCGCGAGCAACAGCCGCCGGTGGTTATAATAAGAACCGCACCCGCCACGAGGGATCGCCTTTCCCTCACTTTTTTCGTCATTGCGCATGCCTGCATAGTTAATCATTACAAATAATAATAATGAATCGTGAACGAGTGAAATTCCTCCCCTCGAACCGTTGCTGACGTAGAGAGATTGGGAAGCTCACGCGCGGAGAAGTTGGAGGCAAAAGTTGAACCCACCACCCCCACCTTCGCACGCTCGATCCATTAACTTCACCAGGTAAGTTGATGAAATCAACGGGTTTAATTTTGGGGTTTTGTTTTTATTAATTCCTTTTTCCTCTCTCGACAATCTAATATTGTTTCACTTGTTGGTATGTTCGTTAACAGGGAAACGCGGAAGTTATCCCATTGAAGTTTTGCATAATTTTTTTGTAAATTAACGTTGGGATAATTGAATCTGCTAATTCTAATCATCTGCCTCGATCTTAAAAGGTCTTCTATGGATGGTAATTTCTTCCTTCCGTAAAGGGCATAAAGTTGTCTTCATTCTTCCACATCCACTGCTGGTAGCTTCTAGTGTATACCATACACCGCATAGTTACCGCAAATCTTTTCATGAATTCCCAGCGAAAACCTGTTTTTATCTGTCAAGTGAATTCACTGCCTTTAGAGTATTCTAGAAAACTATTGCAAGTGGCATTTGTGTATCTTTATGTATTATGTATACCTTTTTAGAATAGGACAAACTTATATGTGTCTCTTCTCCTTTTAATGCGCATTTTGAAAAGTAACCTTTTTCCACTGGTAATCTAGTAACTAATTTAACCGGAGATTGAAACTTGATGCATTGTGATATTTCTGCTTTAATCATTGCTAAATAATTTAGTTTCTTTTTAAAAACATTGTGGGGATAAAAAAAGTACGTGCAATTTTAGATCATGAGAAACATTTCTAAAGCATTGAAGTCTCATTGAAGCATTGCACAAGAAAGAATAACTTGTAGATGCTGTACTTGCAATTTTTCCCTTGTTCCGAGGGAGAGTCAAAAAGTAAAGAGACGTAAACGGAATAAGCCTAAAAATTGTGGACACTAGCAATAAAACTATGAAAAATGGAAACCACAAATCCAGATAGAAAAAGATCATATCTTAAAGATGAAATTTCCTAATGTTTTTCTATATATATTCATCCTGGCTCTATCACTTAGTCCACCTCCTAGAAAAATTTGTTAGCCTCGTGCGCAACCACTCTTGAATCGCTTCAGCGACCTCGTCATCCGAAGAAAACTTCTGAACACGCAGCTCTTTCAACGGACCAAAAAGGTGAATGATCACTCTCACCGTATTGCTGCTGCATTCTTTCTACGAAAGGTCTTTCCAGCTTTCACTCTTTTGTGATTTAGTCTGGCATTCATACTGAATTGACACGAAATCACTACTACAGATTAGACACCTTGGAATTATGTTGGGCGTTTAGTACTGCCAACCAGCCAATCGGGAAAACAAAAATGCCCCTCCATATTGCTTGTTTCATAGAGTAGATTTGCAAATGTTTATTTTTGAAAGTATAAAAAGTTCTCATTTATTTTTATAAAAGACGCTTGAAGAGACACATTAAATGAACAAACACCTGCGATGCTTTGAAGTCGTTACGGATCGAGGTGCCAAAAAAGCCGATTTTACGAGAAAAAATTCACACTTTCTCCGCAAAATACGTTTCTTTTTAAGATAATGAGCCTTAATGAATAAAATATATTAATAACAAATTACGTGTGTTCTTCAAATGCAGTGTCACGCAAAAATGGCGATCTTCTTAATAGCACATTTGGCAAAAAATTTATCATTCTGTTTGTTTCTTATGAGCATACGCTTTATACAAGAGCGACTATTATTATGTTTGATGTCCAAAAGTCAGATCGGTCTCAGTGGCTACGTGATCGCCTGTGATGCCCAAGGACGCGGGTTCGACCCCGGCCGAGGACGCCAAGGATTTTTTCAGGGGGAAATCCTGAGATCACGCACTTCCTTCGGAAGGGAAGTAAAGCTGTTGGTCTCGTGTAGTTGTTTGCCAGCTGCACGTTAAAGAACCCTTGCGAGGCAAAATTTGCGGCCCCTATAACGCCGTCCTGAAATGACCATGGCAGTTGAAAAGGACATTAATACCAAACAAAAAAAACCAAAAGTCAGTATATGCAAAGAAATTCGATCAAATGACCAAATATGTAGACTATTATAAAGTACAAAACAAAAAGAAATAGTTCAAATGGTTGCTATGCAAAATAACAAAGCGAAGAGACGTGACGCAACTTCATATAAAAAATAGTTACAGAATTAGCTTTGGGTAAATCTGTTTGCATTTATGGCATACTCTAGAAATGTTCTGGTACAAATGAAGAAAATAGTAAAGGGTGCCACAGATTTGTAGAATGTCGTGATGTTTCTTCGTCAACGATTAAGAAAATTGTAACAATATTAGGAAACAGTCAGTGTTCGTGCGCGTCTATGAACTGGACGGATGAAGCAACAAGCAGTTATTGTTTACCGTCATTGTCCACAAATACGAATAAGACATCAAGAAAATTGGCCACAAGTTAGACATCAATTTTTAAACTGTTATTCGCATTCTAAAGAGAAACCAATTCCATCTTTATAAATTGTAGTTTATTCAAGAGCTTCATCTCAAAGATTACGACTGCCGAAAGCATTTTGCGAATGGGCGCAGAATCTGAGGTCACACTTAGGCGAAATGATTATCTTTTCAGATGAGGCTATTTTTTATTTTGTCAAACGTATTGTGCGATACAAATCCACATTGGACAAAGGAGTCCCGCTTCAAGATCCAAGAGCAAATGGTTTTGTGTGGAATCCACCATAACAAACTCGTTGGTCCAATGTTGTTGTTTTTTATGCGAACGTAAATGCTCAGAGATGCAAAGTTGTTTTAAAAATGTTCTTGAACCCTGTCTTGAGTTTTACCACTATCACATCTACTGCACATCTTTTACCAACATGATTGAGCAGTGAATCACCTATTCCTTAGTTCTTCGAGAACGATTGTATAGCCAGCTTCCTAATGACTGGATTGGAAAGGGGTCAATTGGAAATCACCGAGGATACTAATTGAGAGTTAATGCAAAATTAAAAAGAGCGCATCAGAATGCGCCTCCAAAATGAAGATCGGCCTCGGTGGCTCAGTGATTGCGTGATCACCTCTGATGCCCAAGGACGCGGGTTCGATCCCGGCCGAGGACGACGAGGATTTTTACAGGGGGAAAAACCTGAGATCACGCACTTCCTTCGGAAGGGAAGTAAAGCCGTTGGTCCCGTGTAGTCGTTTGCTGGCTGCACGTTAAAGAACCCTTGCGAGGCAAAATTTGCGGCCCCTATAACACCGTCCTAAAATGGCCTTAGCAGTTGAAAAGGACGTTAATACCAAATAAACCAAACCAAACCAATCAAAATGAAGATAGGCAAATTAAGATCAAAACGTTTTTAAACCGTGTATGCTAAGCTAAAAGATTTTTTTTCTTTGCTGTAACTTTTTTGTAAAACAAAGTCTGGGCCTTGTTGCCATATTTTATTTACTTTATCGTTTCGAAGATATATACCAGTCCTTACATTACTTAGACGAAAGTTATCCGTGTTGCGACTTTTGGGCCTTTGAATACCCAAGAAGAACAATAAGCAAGTGAGAAAATTACAACAGTTAAGCATTTACTCCTCACTTACTTACTTACTTACTTACTTACTTACTTACTTACTTACTTTTCAAACCCGCTTATCCGTTAGGGGCGCGGGGGCAGCAGCCCTATGGAGGATCTCCAGCGATCGCGATCTTCCGCCATCAGGCGCATGTCCTCCCTGGTAATACCCAAGCGACTCGAACCCAGATTTTCCATGTAGTCTAGAACTCCCCACATAATACAAAATTTAATACACATATTCTATGTCTTTATCAAGGTGTGAAGTTCCACACCAAGTAACATGCGTCGGTCGCTTTACTAAGTCATGCATATACCCATTCATATACTCGCTGTTATCTAGAAATGCAATATATGCAAGGGTTTCGTTATTTGAGAACGTTATAGCTTACCAGTGGAGAAATGCGTTCTATAAGTCGATTTCCTTTTACTCTGAGGTTGTAGAGCCATATGAAATTCATTCGTATACAGCAGTCATATGTACTATTCGACTGTTAAAGAAAAAATCTTTATATAGAATCTAATGATCAAACTCCATCAGAGATGATACACAGTCCATCGATAATGCTGTTTTCATTATGAAACCAAGAGAGGCGACAAGTCAAATCGGAAAGGCGTGCTAAATCAGTGGATGTGATGTCTGAGAGAGATGTTTAAATTGTTTTCATGGTCGATGAGCGATCTGTTCGCAGATTGTATAGCTTGTTTATATACTACAGAATGAGTTGCACTACCAATTTCTGTATTACCACGTTGCATCCACATAAAATGCGAATGAGTTATTAAATTTGCGGCTGTATCTCGTTTTCGTCCACAAAAAATTTCAAATGTGGTACCAATTCGAGATTCTAAACATTACGCGCTTTACCTTGAAAGCGATTCATTTGATGGCTCCCATCTTTTTGAAGCTTTTTCTCTTCTCTTGGCTTATTCTATTCACTCTTACAGTTTGTATCGTGAGTTTTGAATCATCCTAATATATACATGCTGACCAAAGACATGACTTTTTAATAGAAGAGCCTACCTTGTTAATATCTTCCAAGCATGATGGAAAAGATTCGATCCACTAACTTTAGTAGGTTAGATGTTATGTAGGACAGAGTTGAGTGTTATAGCGGAGCGACGACAACCTACAGTGCTATGCTAAACACGAGGAAGCCCCCTGATCATCTCTCTGGTTGCCAGACATCGCCGATCTGAATCTCATAGAAAGTGTGTGATCGTACTACAACAAGCTGTTCTAGTTCGAAGTCATCTTCGTCTACGCTGACGCATTTATTGAATCCATGTCGCGTGGAGTGCTTTTGCATGATGCCAAAACTATAAAACGGCCAGCGAGAGGCGGTTACGTGGGTGGAAACAACTTATTAATGTCAGACGAAATCTAAAATGAATAGCAAGAATCATGTGAGCGAATAAACGCACTACCAAGCAAATGACGGCGAACATAGTGCGAAGGAATGAAGCGACTATATCGAAATTCCATTGTAATTTATTTACTGCTGCAGGTCTTTAATTTTGCGTCGTAGAAGTTGACTTCTCCCTTTACAACCATATTCATTCAAACTGAACATTCTCTATCAACAAAAACAGTTTGGAATGGAAATATGAACCTACTGTAATTACATTTATCTTCTTCATCTGTTTTTAAAGTAAGGCCATATTGAACATTAAGAAAGCATATCATGTATATAGCTTATCACTGTGATCTTTTCGGGATTGCTTCTTAGGTCATACCAATTAGTGAAACCGTTTGTAATGTTTAGTCTTATTTTGGTCTCTTTATAGAAATTACTGCATATTTTGTTCTTTTGTATATGCTGAATATACATTATTACTAAAATGTTATCCAATATACTCGAAAAAGTCTGTGGTCAGACAAATGGGATGTTTTGGAACCATTCTCATAGATTTGGGGAGTATTTTCATAGATTTGGCTCCAAAAACGTATTTTCAAATATACTCGAGATGCTTTGGCGTAGAATTGGTTAGAATTTTAAGCACACATGTTGATTAATTTGAAAATTTTACAATTTAGAGATAATCGTTTTGTTAAAAAATTTTTATATCCTTAAGTTAGCCAAGTGCGTACGCAAAAGAGTTCTTTAAATATCAAACCTTCCCTGTTAATAAAACACAAAAGCGAAAAAAAGTATTTATTTTTAAAAATGACATTTTGAAATGACGACGTTCCAAGATTTTTTGGTCGCAAAAGTGTAATGTATCTCGTAAATTTTCCGCCTGCCACGTGGTTCTCGCGCGATATCCAATGGAGCGGGCCCCTGGAGTCCTGAACCTAGTCCAAAATTAATTTGTCGATGAGATACTGGGCATCGTCTTTAGCTTTGATGTGTGTCAAAATAAAGCTGGAAAGATGTCCCCTGTTCTCTCTCTCTCTCTCTCTCTCTCTCTCTCTCTCTCTCTCCTATTTCAGTACAACCAATCATGCTACAACTGTGATGGCAGGTTCAGTTGGATGCGCCTACTCGATCTCTTTGATGTTTGTGAAATGGAATGAAAACGCTTTCCAGGCAGACGATTCCAAGTGAGGTGGTCTTGCCGTTATTTATTTGTGGAAATTAAAAAGAGTAACTGCACATACATTTCAAAAGTGATGTTAATTTATTAGGTGCAAAGACCGAGATTGAAAAAATTATTTCACTTTTATCTTCGCTCTACAAATCAGATCTTTGACATAACATATAATCAATAACTGTATGTTTTTAATAAGTTAAAATTGAGCCGGGCAGAACAACATATGGAAATCAAACATAAGATGGAAACAATCGTCTTTTCAAGAAGTTTCCTGATGAAAGTGGATGAATTTCAGAGATGCCTTAAGCACAAATAAACAATAGATAAAATATGTTGACAGCTAGTATCATACCATTATAATTAAGTACTTATCCTATTAGTAACTGCATATATTTTATGAAGCTAATAACAGTAACTGAAGTCTTATGAAGTTGTTACATAGTCTCTTATACAAGACAACGTGCGACTGAACGGAAATATAGAATGATCTTAATTTAAAATTTAAAAAAATGGCATTTCAAAGATTCTTAACATTGCGCAAAACAACCGAACGACTATCCCAATTGATAGCAGATAAGGAAATGGGTTAGAAAAATAATAAAAAATACAGGTATGGAATTAGATAATAATTTTTGTCAAAACGATTATGCATGAGGGAGATATAAAAATATTTTCGAACACAAGCAAAATTTACGGTAATATCTCTGTTAATATTATTAATTTTTCTTTAATTTAAAACTCGTTGGAAGTAGCACACCGCCTGTTAATAGAGAATATGGCCCATTACTAGAAGATACGTTTTTACTGCGACTGATTTAAAAATTTCCATGTTAAGCAACTTGTTTCAATGTTATTTATTTATTGGTTGTCGTATTTGGAAAAATAACCGTTTTAGGAATTTCAAATTTTTCAGTAAATTTAAAAAGTGAGGACACCACTAAAGGATTTGCAGAGATCACTACTGGAATTTATAAACCTTTTCAAGTTTCCACATCTGTTTTATCTCCTGTGAGAGGTCGTAGCACTTTTGTAGTTTTTCCTGTTCAATTTTAAAAAGATTACACAGGCCAAGTTGAAAAAAACTTTTTGAATGAATTTGCCTTATTCTTGAGGTTTTTAGAATGCTGAATCCGAATCTGCTTTTAGGGTTTTTCTATCGTATCACGTTTCCAAGCTATGCGCATAAGAGACTGCAATGTTAAAGTAATGGGTGTGTTAAAGTATCCATATTTTTGGGCCACAAAGGAAATTTATCAGGCCCCAAATTCTGAATAATTTAAAATGTTTCGTTGAAAAATAAGAAATCTGTGGGTGATAGAAAAAAAACTGAGGTCAGATAGGGATTCAGCATTTAAAAAAAGCATAAGAATCAGCTCTTAACGTTAAAAAAGTTTTTAAAAAGTTTTTTTTTTGTTTTGCCTGTGTTTTAGTACAGTGGATGTGAGTTATTAAAGAAAAATGCTGTTTTAGAAGATTTTTCAATAAATATCAAATCTCTTCTGTTACAAACTGTCTCAATAAATTTTCACTGTCATTTTCAAGAACAATTTTCGGTCTGTACTCATTCAATAGTCTTAATCTACCATAAAGTAGCGGATTATTTTAGCAACAAAAGGTTATAGTCTGTATTGCGAGCATATTCCGAAGTTCTATTTAATTGTCCCTGGCTCTCTATTATCACTGTCAATCTGTTATCTCTGAATATATTTTTGATTATTTCGTGTTGAGGTAGCCTGATCTTGAACTTTCCGTCTCGGAGAAAATGGTCCCGTCTGCACTTATGCATCAACAATTTTTTTTTCTAAGGAGCTGAAAATCTGCTATAACAACTAACTTATCTCTTACAGAAATTGAATCTTTAAAACTATTAGAGTGATGGGGGGTTGAAGACTTTTAATCAACTTGTCTTTTGTTGATGAGAACCAGGAAATATTTCTTCAAACTGTTTATTTGCTAATTACACATAAATTGGCAAGTTGTAGAAATCCTCTACCACTTTATTGCTGCTTTTGGGTGATTTTGTAAATTTTCTAAGAGAAATTCCTCTCCTTAATGCTTACTTCGTACTGTAAAATGGTAACTATGTAATCAAGTACATTGCCTCAGAAATCTTTCTCAAAAGATCTCGAATTAGTTAACACTCTCTATTTTACATCTTTACACTAGATTTCATAATATGATTGCGGCTCCTTAGTCTCTCATCAGTCCTCTGTTTCGTTAATAATAAGGGGTCGTTGATGACTCCTCGCTCTCATTTTCTGTCCACTTGCTTTCTATAGACTTTGATCGCACGGAATCATTGTCACGAGGGGGAAATCTAATGCCCATTTCCTCTGCATGTTTACAAAAGTGGGTGCCATTTCATAAACAGGTGGCATTCGATTGTCTAACGGCAAATAAAGGAATGTGTGGCTCGTCATTCGATCCAGTCTTAGAATTTTAAAAAGAATTCATTACAAAATATTAAAAGAAGATCTAGATGTGAAATGAATTTAAATTTAATTGATTAGTTGCTAGCAATACGAAAAAGGAGCAAATCTCTCTCTTCATTCCCGTTAAACGGAATTTAAAAATATTAAACTGCCTTAATACAGTTACTTCTAATACAGTCGAATTGAACCGGTATATCACTGTAATTGAAACACAAACCAAGTATAGAATTCAATTAAAAACTGAACGAGTTTAAGTTAAGCTCTAGAAAATTACAGCTAAACAACCCGAAACTTTCTAATTTATAATGGATATTCTATTTCCCTTTCTTGATGCTTATCAGATCATAATTCTTTATAAGGATTATTTTCAGTGTAACCCTCGTATGTGCTGTCATTCCAAAATATCTAAATGCATAGGATAATCAAGTGATGGAAGATTTGTTCAGTTTATTTTATTTTAATGAAAAAGTGTGCCCTGCCCGAATGAATGCGTATGTACGGACAATAATCCGTATGAAAGTTTGCAATGCAAAAATTTGGAAAAAAATATTACTGATTTATGAAGGATAGGGAATGAGCATTGATATTGCTGTATTTAAAATAAAATAATAATCGATTTAAAAACTAATTCTTGTTTTTCTTATTACACTAAGTGACGTGTACACCAGCAGACGGCTGTGAATTTTTCAGAGATAAATCTTACATGTGTTCAAATGTAATTCATTGAAAGAAGAGAGTTAAAGCATTTCTTCATAAACTCCGCTATAGATAATTTTGTTGGTTTTCACCAGAGATGGGAGCACAACAATACCTCTCATAACTGAAAGTAATTGGCCAAAGTAGAATCAACAATGTCTAACAATTGAAAACTGGACACGCCCACTCCAATTTTCGTTGGACACAGCATAGTGAGATTATGCTTCAACGTTTAACATTGCGGACATCGCAAATTTCGTTGTCACCAGTGTTGATATTAAACCGAATGCATAATCTTATCTTTCCGTTAGGTTTGATTTACATTTTTATTCTAAATGACATAGACAAATTTTGTTTTTTAGTGACCAGAGCGAGGAGGCATAGACCATGTTGGAAATTGGGAAAACCATTCGCGAATAATTAAATTTAGGTCTATTTTATTTTTCAACGCAGTACAATAATTAGCCTTTTCACGTGTCGCAATGCACGGGTTGGTTGGCAAAAAAAGAAAAAAGTGCTGGGCGATTATCTTTTTTTGATAATCGAACTTATGGTAATCGAATATAAGAATTACTCGATTAATAATCGATTTTATTATTATTTTTTTTAATTTTTCTTTTTGGTATTGGCATGTTAGCTGGCAAATTAGCATTAAAATTACCAGTTTTGTCTACATTTACAAGATATTCGTTATAATGAGTTATCATTGCCCCAAAGTTATTTGGCATAATGAAACACCAATGAAAATAGTAATTTTTGGAGTAATTTTTAAGTAGTACAAAGCTTTAATACTTGACCCAAACTGTTTCTTTTCTTTGTGATTGTTGCTCCGGCTTTGGAAAACAATCTTTCCGATGGAATGGATGTGGCTGGTGGAACAAGGTATTTCAGAGAGACGTTTGATACAGCTGGCGAAAAAGCTGCAATTCGTGCCGTTTCTTTTAGCCATTTCTTTTCTTTGGTGTCTATTTATTTTTATTAATCTTTTTTTTTATTAATCTTTATTCACCACGCAGTGGTATGTACAGTATAAAATATACAAAAAATATAACTATTTTATAATATAATCTATAACACCGTTATTAAAATGTTTACATTGGTTGCCACATCTTATATCTTTACAATCGATACACAAAATTCTTAGCTTGTCCGGCAAGGAATTCCATTCTTGTATGGCACTAAAAGGAAAAATGGTACACTTAACAAATTTTATTGGGCAATTAAATTTACCCCTTACACTCTTTCTCATTATTGCATTATCTCTAAACCAGTTCATACATAAACAATTATTGGCATTTCTCATCCTAATTAATTTACTTAATCTAATATTTTAGAAATTGATTAAGAGATAAAGGTCCATAGTGGTTACAATGAGCAGTTATGGAATCAAATTTTGAAAGTCGGAACAATATTCTTAACACCCTATTAAACCCAATTTTAACCCGATGTGTCCTAAACTTATCACAAGAGGTCCAAACCCAATCACAGTATTGGAAATAAGCGCACAAGATATTTTTAACGAACAAAATTTTGTTATTCATGCCCAAAAATTTTCTAATTTTTTTTGCCAAAAATTGTAATTTTAAAATCTTAACCTCGATCTCATGTAGTTCGTCAAAGAACAGCAATCTCTTATCAGTTTTAATCCCAACGATATCTATCATTCCACGTTCCCCTCGTTTTTCCCAAAAAAACACATTTCTTCGTTTTCTTTTCATTAAAAACTAATTAATTTGTTGTTACCCAGTATTTTAAAATTTGAAAATCTCTCTCGAACCAATACTGTAGACAATGTACAGCCATTCCGATTCCCCTATATACAACAAATAAATCGTCCATGTAACTCCAGAGTTCTCCAACTAAATCTAGCTGGAAAACATCGTTTATATACCAACAGAAAAGATGACCAGAATTTCAGATAGAGGACAACCTTTAAGGCAATAAACAATTTTATCCACGTCTACATTATATAAGCCGAAAAATATTAAAAAAAAAATAAAATAAAATAACGAAAATCGGTTTGGTTAAAAGCTGATGCTTGACCAACAAACGAATAAAATTTTTTCGTTTTTTTTTTTTTATTAAATGAGCTAACTTTTCCGTGTCAATTAAATATATGTGCTTATACAATATTTTTTAATAAATTAAAATAAATATTTTATGTACCCTAAGAAAGGTTTACTTGCTAAAAAAATTCAGCCCATTCACATATATTGCTTTGTAATACTTAAAAATTACTCCAAATTACTATTTTCATTGGTGTTTCATTATGCCAAATAACTCTGGGGCAATGATAACTCATTATAACGAATATCTTGTAAATGTAGACAAAACTGGTAATTTTAATGCTAATTTGCCAGCTAACATGCCAATACCAAAAAAAAAAATTAAAAAAGAAATTAATAAAATCGATGATTAATCGAGTAATTCTTATATTCGATTACCATAAGTTCGATTATCAAAAAATGATAATCGCCCAGCACTTTTTTCGTTTTTTGCCAACCAACCCGTGCATTGCGCATGCGCAAGTGGCGTCACCTGTCGACAGGTGAAAAGGCTAATTGAGTGATTGAGTTATTGACCATAGACAAAGTGATTATCACGTGCACGTGCCCATGTTAACAATGCTTAAAACATCACGACTCGATTGTTATATGACATGCCATATTTTTGGTATTCTTCGCGGTTACTGTTTTAGCAGGTGAATTCGACTTGAAGGGGTGCCACGAAGAATCCTGAAGAGTTGATACACTCGAGCTAAGACCTTGATGGTCATATTTCTGAAAACAATTTAAAAAACTTAGTCCGTTTTATAGGTGCACGTTCTATTCTGTTGGCGATAATAATAAAGTTCAATTTCTTTTATTATCGGCATTATTTAAAATTTTCTCCGTTCAGTATATAGGGTGAGGCATTTATCTTGAGACAACTGAATATCTCAGGAACTAAGCATTGTACTAAAAAATGTCCAAACTCAAAAGTGAATTATTTCGCGGGGGAAATTCATTAGTTAAAAAATTAGCCCTCCCCCCTTGTGAGGGGGGCTGGGGGTAATTTTGAAATTTTAAATAGGAACCCCTATTTTAATGGTATATTCAGATTGTACACAAT
>JAHWFO010007706.1:641500-655066 GCA_023313115.1 Rhysida immarginata | reverse complement strand
TTTCCATTTGGTCAATTCGTAACCAAAATTAAATGATTATCATATGCTCTGGATACATGTGCATAAGTTCGTTTTGCAATAAATTAAATTCATATTTGAAAAAATGTTTGGTTTTGTTTTCCTTTTAGTTTAATTTTACGTTTTAATTTTTGAGGATAATGTCTTTTACTTATAATTTTCTTAAAATGCTTTCCTATTTTTAGCCGTATTAATTCTGTACAGACTTTAGATAGACATCTTTGTATGTATAGAACAGAGATGTTTCTCACGACTTTAAATACTTGGAGGATTGTTCGTAAGATTGTTCTCGACCAATTAGAGTCGGAAGGTTGTTTTCAGTGCAAAGGGAGGTTTTACATCTCAAGTGTAAGAAGTTGAACACATAAACCTAAAAAATTAAAAATAGTATTGCACAGTGCTCTAAAGTACTCTAATATCAGATGCGAACTGAAATAACATAGAACGCGAACTGAATCGCCATATATTATTTTTTAAACAATATTTCCTTGCTGTGAAAATAATATTTAAAATTACAGTAGAAATGCGTGTCTTTAGAAGTTTTGAAACTTTTTTTTGATTAAATTTTGCAACTTTTATTTTTTTTTGAAAATTCACTCATTTCTTTTAGTTTTGTTATTCTAGCGAGCCTTACAATGCAGGCTTTGTCATGGATACACTTGAAATAAGGCAAAATGCTGCCTATTAAGAAGGTATTGATCCATATTTCCCCACAAAGTCAGTCATATGATTGTGTGGGCCCTTAGTTTTCAGAAATTTGACAAAACAAAAATTGGATGAAGTGTATAAGAGAAGGTAATATTTGTCACGTTATTTTATGGTCTGAGCAGCGCAGTGCATTTTAGGCAGACAGATGCGGGTTCAAATCCCTACGAGAGCATATTTTTAAAATTTTTCCCTTCACCTTTTGTGCAGTAAAAGCGCGTAGAACAAGTTTTTGCAAAAACATTATCCAAATAAACTAAAGCATTTTCTCCAATTTTTTCAGGCGCAACTAGAAGCTAAATGGAATCTAAAATCTCCTATTATTTTCGGCCTCGTCCCCGTATTCTCCCGCGACTAGACGTGATTCATATCGCGGCTTGCAATGAGAGAATTATTTTCACACAATGAAACCATACTTTTTAAATTTTTCTCGTACCCATCGTCTTTCAACCACCCCAACGTAATTGTAAAAATACTTATGGCAAACAGCAACGTTTATCATTATATGGAGACTTTCTCGCCTATGGCTTGCACCACATCAAATACATTTTATCAGAAGTTAAATACTTATTCCGTGAGATTGCCAATTTGTTACACTGCATGGTGAAGATGAAGATGCGCAAATAGCTGACCGGAATAGCATATTAAGGTGTGTTAGTTTTGTGCATTTCATTCTCTCTGCGCCAGTGTTCTGACCACTTATTGAACACGCATGGTATCAAGCTGAAATACTATTAGAGAACAAGGCATATTATAAAAACGCTCGGGATGAGTGTTTTCGATTCAAGGAAAATTCTTGCAACTTCTCACTCGATGATTGCCAGATGACTCCACTTGTCAGTTTGTGCCAGAAAATACTTTGCTTTCAACAGTATCATACAATGGCTTGTGGTTAAAGCCCGCCGTTACAAGTAGAGACGTATCCTAGAAACCCTTTTCCAGAAGATCTTTCCAATGGCTATGAAAATAATTCTGCATCAGAAGATACAGAAAGTTCTGCCTGTGTAAGCCGCGGTAGAAGAGTCAGTCTAGTCGGAGAGATCACGGAGGCGAGGTCGAAAATAATAGATTTTAGATTCTATTTGCGCCTGAAAAAAAATTAGAAAAAATGTAGAAATAAAACAAGCCAAAAACTGTGGACACTAATATAAATAAATAAACAAAGGAAACCACTAATCCACAAAGAATTTTAATAACGTCTTTGTACGGTCGGATGCAAAAGGTTTTTACCTGCTCCGTAGGAACTGAGCTGATCGGTTGCAAAATCAGGTACCTTTACTTAGAGTCAAGGCAGATTAGACTGGACTTGCCTCTTCTGAATGAAAATAGGGTAGCAGGTTTATGCTTGGGATGTGCTATTCACGTGCTTAACTATGACTTAAGTCTAAACCATTATGCACTGTACATGCTATAGATTCTTTATTATATTTCCAAGGAAGGCATGATCCTCATCCTGAATACTATCCTACGACCACGGACGTCAGTGGTTGTAACGATAATCATCGACGTCAAAAACAATTTCATCCTCAAAAACTAAGCTCGCGTCTAAAAAAAATCGCCTTCTTCCATCATACAACCATGATTCCATAATCAACCGCAATGACCATCTATCAGCAAATGAATGCAGATTGTATGAATTGTTGATGTTCTTGTGTTATACTTATAAAGATCTGCCTCTAAGAGGAACAAAATGTATCATGATTAAATAAAAATAGTGATGATGGGATGAATATATTAGGAGGTTATCTCCTCCCCCATTTGTTATTTCTTGTGAATATTCATTAAAGTCATTTGAACATCTGTTTGGTGCCGTTTAGTAAATAATTTCAGGTTGCTGGCCCCCCTCTTAAGAGGTTAATGGCATGTAGTTGAAGTTGTTACGAAAAATAGTTTTGACTTGTATAAAAAAAATTCCCAAACTTAATGTGTCGATCAGATGTGTTATGTTTGCACCACAAATCTGTATTGAGTCGTTCATAAAAACTAACTGGATTAAACTAAAACGTAATTATGTGAACTTCCTTGGCCCATTTGAAGATGAGAAGATGGAAGAAGACAAAATCGTTCTTTCATAACAAAAAAATGAAAGCAAGCACGTTTTCAGCCATAAAAATTGGAATAGTTACTTCCACCATAAACTTTCCAAAAAACCAGGCACCGTCTGTGTCCACATGGTGGAAACTAAAAATATAATAGCACCCACTCCAAAAATCACATGATCTTCGGTTCGGTCGTCTTCTTTGTATACAATTTGTGTAGATAAGAAAAACTTAGATAGGCTACTTAAGTTAACATGGCCCGAATTTCTGTTCAACAGGATGCCCGCATTCCTATTTCCGGGAACTATAGGGCAACCGATGTTTTTGGAAAATGTGTTTACGCATATGGTGCCTCGCAACGCTTGATCTCGCCGCCGCGAGAATTACATTTTATCTTTACATTATAAATTCATCTCTGTCCGTCTGTGCGGCTCAGTGGTTGAAGAAACATTTAAACTAATTCTTCTTCTGTGTATTTCTCGATAGGCTATCGTCACTGAGCACCTGAGATTAGATGGAAAGACGTTCCTCAACTTTGCAGTGCAGTTTGTTTTTTTTTTTAATTCCTCAATTTTACGCTTACTGCCAGCATCACTCGACTGGAACCCTCCGTTTGTCAGCCTTCCAGAAGTGAAGGAGTTTGTGATGGCAACCTGTGAAACCCACGAATCATCACGAAGAGTGATGTTAAAAATAACGAAATCTGTGATGTTTTTAAAAAGCTATTTCGATTAAAAAGAAAAACGACAAGGTTTTGGATTTCCATCTCTTCCCGAAAATAAACACCGACATCGAAAATGGCATGTTGCGTCAACCTAATGCGACGATACAAGCTCAAAGGGGTCGAGAGACGACTTCTATGTAAAATAAAAAAAAAAAAAGGAAATAAGTTTATTTTTAAGCATATAGTCACATGCACGAGAGTGATACCTCGAAATATATTTATTGAATTTTTTATTTTATAATCTAAAAACTATATTTGAATTCAAAGATTATACAATTGTATGAATGAAATAAAAATATGAATCATTCATTCAAAAAATAAGCTTTACGAGGTTTAAATTTCAGAAGGCATCCAAAAAACTTAGTTTGGTTTCCTATTAGCTACAAAAATCTTCGATATTTGCAATACCTTTCAAGACACATGGGGATTTATTCTTATCATTAAATACTTATATGTATGTTATCTCTCTTTGTTGACTATGAACTATGCTATGTCTTTGTCACCGCTAACAAACCAAGTTCTCATAACCATAAAACTTTTTTCAGAAAAGAAATTAAGGCTAACAGAACAAATGAAGAACTCAAAAAACTGAGTTGATAGTTCTTATCTTCACTTCCCACGATTTAGATTGGAATATTAAAAATAACTTTTGATTGGGCAAAATTTAATTTCGCTTAAATGAATGCATTTGTATAAGGCAGAGGAAGCTTGAAAACTTTCTGCGATGATCTTGTAAATGTTTTCTGCTTGTCTCATCAAAACATTCGATACCTCTAGTCACTAAACCTGCCCGGTAATCTCGAGATAAATATTTACATTTGGTTTGAAGCTCGTAAATATTCCTAATATATATATAATGCCCCTGTTCAGCTATGCAATTTAGGATGTGTACGTTTCTCCTCGATTCTGCTGCTAAGCGCGGTAAGGTTGTCAATTGAAAACCGAAGTTCAGTAGCTTCCTGGATTAGGATAATGCCACCTTAATTACAGAGTGGAAAATAATTTTCATAACATCATCTGGCATCATCTGGCGTGCGAATCGCTTTTAATCTTTTACCATTTAACAAATCGAATATAAAAATATCGCATCGATGTTATGATTATGTCGAGAGAACTAAAATTGCATTGCTTTCAAAATTAAATCGGGAAAGCTAGTTTCTAAAAGAATACAAAACTAAATCTAGCGATTTTAAGGGGGTAAAGGAAATGGGCAAAATATTCAATCAAAACTGTTTTAGCTCTTATCAAAACATGCATATGAAACGCTAGATCATCCAAATTAAGGCAAGAAAGCCATGTGTTAGTCTTTGATTTAAGAAGAATGAAAGCAGGACATTCTCAAGCTGAAGTAGAGATGGCTGAATATTTCCAAGCCAGTTGTCTCCGTTCTCTGGAAACGTTCCAAGAAAACGGAAGACAGTCTTTTTTGTATATATTGAATGATCAATTCAAACCGGACACCTCTGAAAGTTTACTCTGGTATAAGGCAGAAGAACGGTATCTACCTAAACGTGTTGTCCCAACAGTGAAGTTCTTTTATATGAAGCTATATTTTTTGTGCTAAATGAAAAAATGATTTTTAATACCTTAACTTTTCGTCAAGTGCATTTGATGCAAGATATTGATGCTGTGTTTTCACAATAAACGGAAAGCCATAACAAGGATGCCCAAGAGCCACAACGCTTCGAAAAGACCGTCATAATAGTCTACGGCCAAGCTATTTTCTCTGGCGTTTTCCGCTGCTTCTGGAAGCTCAATATTGATCCTCAAAAGACTGTTCGATAAGATAGGTCTTTATGGAAGAAAACTAATGGTCTGTGTCCCACTCACCTGGAACACAATTAAAGCTTGATCAGTGGGAATGTGTGCACTTCAGTGATAGCCTTAACACTAATTTCCGACACACATTCAGAGTCAGGGATTTGAAATCTTTCCTCTAAAGGAAATGAATATTATGATCGTGTATGGATAAAGATTGGATCTCGCAGTTTCACCTGTTTCCTTGACTGCTCTAAGATGCAAGGATTGGCTCTGGGCTCTTTGTAAACCTTTTCAGAGCCAATCCCTGAAACCTTATGATCCATCTAGTGCACGGCTGATCGAGAGATATTTTGAAATGAAGATATTCAGAGATTGTAATGGCCAGCCAGATCCGGGACCTTTATCCCATAGAGCATGTTCAGAGAGAAATTCATGACTATTGACTATTTCAGATTCAACGAGGAAAGACTATCATGCGTGTGCTTAAAGTAAAAGACGGGCGAGGCTTGTTATCAACCTCTTTTCTGTGTGTCTTATTCCTTTTTCGTAGGCGACATTACTATCTATTGTAGAGCCTCTACCATGACCATTATAGAACGTCAACTACAGTTAAGCAAGAACACTGCAGGAAATAAGAAATGTTTAAATTGAAGAGTTGGATTCGCTTCCGCAAAATCTCTTTAACATCCTTGTAAACAGCATGAAAATTTGTTGTATAGCAGTTGAGATGACTACACTTTTCGTCTTTCACGAGCTTGATTTATTATTTTAAATGTAATGTGTAATTTTAAATGTGTATTTTTTTTCATTAAATCAGAACATGAAAACTCAAATTGCGGCAAACGTTCTTGAGCGTTCCATAACAAATGCAATCTGTAAGGACCACTGTCTCGGCATCTTCATATGAGGTTTCTAAGCTTGTTTTCAACAAATTTTGTTTTGGCTCCCGACCGCTACTTTTCATTAACAACGGTTGCTAAATGGGGTATGGAAGGTCGAGCAATGAACGTTTTTTACGAATTTTCTGTTCTGAGCTGAATGTCAAATTTTTCAGTAACGGTGCCATTTCCTCCTCCCCTTTTTTTTTTTTTTTTTTTTTGGCCCCGTTTCAACATTCAACCTTTCCAAATATTTGTTATGAATTTACGACGAAGACATTTCTTTGAGAATTTCCTGTCTCGTAACCTTGCACAAAACGACAGGTGCCAAAAGTTTCAACAGACGCAAAAGGTCAACGAGGAAAAGTCATTATGACATGACAAAATAATTCTCGAATTACTGAAAGAAAATAATAAATGGCGACAAATGATGACATGTGGTAGGATGTCAAGAAAAGATTTTGATTTAATATTGGGTATTTAATATATCCCAAGAACTATAATTAATTAGGAATGCTTGTTATAGGACAAGCTTGTCTTTGCGTCCTAAAATGTAGTTTAAAAAATTAAAAAGCGATATGCGATAAGTTTCTTTATCGTTGCATAATATCTCCCTTAGGATATTGCATACAGAACAACGATTTCTTAAAAGCGATTTTGTGGTAGCAAAAGTGGTACACTTTATTAGAATCTTCAGACACTTAAGAAAGTAATAAATTTGAACTGGAGTAAATGCTCCAACATAGTGGTAAAGGGGACGAGCTCAAACATATTCGTGGTCCTTGGTTCGAATTTAAGTCGCGAAATGTTTGCTTTCGCTTTTTTCATATAATATGCAGACACTTGCTTCGCTGAGTGTCTTTATTTTACCCGTTTTCTAAAAACTACATTAATGCTTAAAACAATGTACATAGTCATAATTTTTATTACGCCGTAGTTATGTTGGATTGTTTTTTGTTTGTTTTTTTTAAGAAATTAGTTACAAATTTTTGGGTTGACACTAACGATTTATAATTTTTCCCATTTAAAACAATGAGAAATAGGCACACGCTTAACGTTTTCAAGAATATATAACCGATGCTAAGTGGGAAATGATTGCGCATGTAATGTCCTGATGCTTAAATACTGATCACCTTCTAAGAGAGAAAGCTGTTTTGTCATTTATTACATAGAATTTTTTAACACCATTATGAGTAAGTAAAAGAAGATTCTCATGTCCGTATACCATATTGCTTATTAAAAGCTGTCTCCGAAATAAAATAATATTATGCTGTATTTTGAGATATTTAAAATGGAATGCGTAAGAGTACAGTTTGTATATTACACTCCTGGACAGAATTGTAAACTCGCATAAATTTTGCACAAAATTTTAATACGTTCATACAACAGCAAGTTTGAACCTTTTTATGGAATAATTTTTTCGGATGAGAAGAGATTTATTTAGACGGCCCTGATGGATGGGGTGCCTACTGGCATGATCTTCGAAAAGAAAAGAAGGTACAAATGAGTCGTCAAATGGTGGTTCAGTTGTGATTTGGGGGTTAATTTTCCTGTATGGTTAAAAGCGATCTGGTAATGAATGGTTGATGATCGAAATAATTGTTCGGGGTGTAAAGGGATTCTAGAACAACAACCTGGAGCTTACGCTGAAATTCTTGGTGGAAAAAATTTGATTTTCCAACAAGATAGTGGTTCCTACCACACCTCATATATGATGAAAACATGGTTTTACGAAGATCATATTAACGTTTTAGCCTTGATAGCACGTTCTATAGACTTCAGTCCAGTTAAAATTGTTTGGGGGACAGCTTTTCACGCCAGGTTTACAAAGATCACGCACACTTTCAAACTGTTCAAGAACTGAAAAAGTGCAATTATGGACGGATGGAAAGGGTTACAGTTGAATCCCTTCATATCCTTTTTGATTCAATGCTAAACGGAATGTTTGAAGTTATCATAAATAATGAAAGTCTCACAAAATACTTAGTGTGGAAGCACATTTAGTTTTGTAGAGTGAGTTTATAATTTTGGCCAAGCTGAATGTATATCTCTTTTTGTTTTTCACCAAATCTTGAAAATTTTATGAATACAATAACATGACGCAAGTTTTAGTGATAATTTGAGAGTTGAATATATTTGCCTGTCAAGTTTGTAAAGTAATTAGCATTCCGTCATGACATGGCTGTGCAATTTCTGCAGGCACAATAAACTGGAAAAGTACTTTGACTAGCAAGGGATATAAACAAATTTTGAGTAACCAGATCTACCCCCTGTTTTCTCAGTAATTTTTTTTCTTTTTCATTAAAGTTTTGCACAAAACTTGTGAGCTTATAATTTTAACTATGGGTGTATCTTAACTATGGATTATTCTTTTAACAAGATAACTAGTAAATACGAAAAATTGTTGGAGATGTAGTGTTACACTTAAGATATTTTTTTGAAAAATTTAACAAAATTGAAATCGAAAGAATCATAAAAACTTCATAAACGTAAAAAAAAATGACTTTATTTCGAATCTGCAGTCCGAAGTATTGAATCATGATAATGTTTTTAGGTACAACAAAAAATAAGTATTTTATACAATACATAAACCTTTTATTTACTTATCAGTGGACGAATCTACAGAATCATGTACATCGGTAATATTGAGTAACGGCGTATGATAACTGAAGTAGAGATACATTGAGTACGGGTATCGAGTCTATCAATATGTGAAATAAAAACAGCGTCTATGCTTAAGGTGCGTCTCTTTACTCGCGTCTATGGAATGTGGAGCCACAAACACGGCACGTGCAAGCTTTTCGCAGTATCTAAAATCACAAAACGAGTTGTATTTTGTATGACGCAAAATTAAAATTAATGCATCACCCATAACGCTTTTTTGGGTAGGAACATTACTCTTAACTGTAGAGAGGAAGCAATCTGTAGAAATATATATAGCCTATATCTGTATATTAAGCACTTCGAAGCACTTACATGTTAGATATAATTTTTTTTGTAAATTAACGTTGGGATAATTGAATCTGCTAATTTTAATCATCTGCCTCGATCTTAAAAGGTCTTCCATGGATGGTAATTTCTTCCTTCCGTAAAGGGCATAAAGTTGTCTTCATTCTTCCGCATCCACTGCTGTTAACTTCTATTGCATACCATACACCGCATAGTTACCAAAATAAGTGCATTGACAAGAATTCGCAGCAAAAACCTGCCTTATCTATCAAGTAAATTCACTGCCTTTAGAGTATTCTAGAAAACTATTGCAAGTGGCATTTGTGTATCTTTATGTATTATGTATACCTTTTTAGAATAGGACAAGCTTACATGTGTCTCTTCTCCTTTAATGCGCATATTGAAAAGTAACTTTTTTCACTGGTAATCCAGTAACTAATTTAACCGGAGACTGAAACTTGATGCATTAGGAGTATTTCTGCTTTAATCTTTGCTAAATAATTTAGTTTCTTTTTAAAAACATTGTGGGGATAAAAAAGTACGTGCAATTTTAGATCATGAGAAACATTTCTGAAGCATTGAAGTCTCATTGAAGTATTGGACAAAAAAGAATAACTTGTAGATGCTGTACTTGCAATTTTTCCCTTGTTCCGAGGACGAGTCAATAAGTAAAGAGACGTAAACAGAAAAAGCCTAAAAATTGTGGACACATTAGCAATAAAACGATGAAAAATGGAAACCACAAATCCAGACAGAAAAAGATCATAACTTAAAGATGAAATTTCCTAATGTTTTTCTATATACAGGGTGATTCAAATCGTATATAAAATAATTTAAGGGGGTATTATAGAGTTCAAGATAAAAAACAAAAACTCCTATGAACATGGGTCCGAATTTGAACGATAACTGAGATAAGAACAGAAATAAAAATGCCGCCACCAAGATCAACAAGTTAATAAGTCAGGTTGTGTAAAGCCTGATTAATGAAATTTGGTAGAATAACAGGGTACATAAAACTGTGTATACCGTTAAAGTTTAATCGAATTCCAACAAGAAGTTTCCGAGTTACTCATTCAATATCATAACAGATGTTCACTTGTGAGTACTAATCAGCACTTGTTACAAATTGTGACTGCGTTACTCGGAGACTTCTCGTTGGAATTGGATCAAATTTTAACGGTACACACAGTCTTATGTACCCTGTTATTCCTCCAAATTTCATTAATTTAGGCTTTACAGAACCTGAGTTATTAACTTGTTGATCTTGGTGGCGGCATTTTTATTTCTGTTAATATCTGTTATCGCTCAAATTCGGACTCATGTTCATAGGACTTTTTGTATTTACCTTGACCTCTATAATACCCCCTTAAATTGTTTTACATACGATTTGAATCACCCTGTATATTCATCCTAGCCCTAGAACAACAACCTGGAGCTTACGCTGAAATTCTTGGTGGAATTTTCCAACAAGATAGTGCTTCCTACCACACCTCAAATTTGAAAATTTTATGAATACAATAGCATGACACGAGTTTTAGTGATTATTTGATAGTTGAATATATTTGCCTATCAAGTTTGTAAAGTAATTAGCATTCCGTCATGACATGGCTGTGCAATTTCTGCAGGCACAATCAACTTGAAAAGTACTTTGACTAGCAAGGAATATAAACAAATTTTGAGTAACCAGATCTACCCCATATTTTCTCAGTAATTATTTTTCTTTTTCATTAAAATTTTGCACTTTTTGTCAATGGGTGTATCTTAACTATGGATTATTCTTTTAACAAGATTACTAGTAAATATGAAAAATTGTTGGAGATGTAGTGTTACACTTAAAATATTTTTTTTGGAAAAAAATTTAACAAATTGAAATCGAAAGAATCATAAAAACTTCATAAACGTAAAAAAAATGATTTGATTTCGAATCTGCAGTCCTAAGTATTGATTGAATCATGATAATGTTTTTAGGTACAACAAAAAATAAATATTTTATACAATACATAAACCTTTTATTTACTTATCAGTGGACGAGTCTACAGAATCATGTACATCGGTAATATTGAGTAACGGCTTATGATAACTGAAGTAGAGATATAAACACAGGTGTCGAGTCTGTCAATATGTGAAATAAAAACAGCGTCTATGCTTAAGGTTCGTCTCTTTACTCGCGTCTATGGAATGTGGAGCCACAAACACAGCACGTGCAATCTTTACGCAGTATCTAAAATCACAAAACAAGTTGTATTTTGTATGACGCAAAATTAAAATTATTGCATTACCCATAACGCTTTTTTTGGGTCGCAACATTACTCTTAACTGTAGAGAGGAAGGAATCTGTAGAAATATATATTAAGCACATCGAAGCACTTACATGTTAGATATAAATTTGATGAAGACTCTGAAAAGCATCATAAGACCTAAATGAACATTTAATTGATTCTTCAATGTTTCAAAATAATAAATTTTAAATTAAATGTATTTATTGTAATGACAAAGAGTTTACTCCAATACATTAAAAACGAAACGTTACGCCATTATACAAATTTGTACTTCATCTAGGAGCTAGGTAAAACAGCGAAGAATAATGGGGCTATCTGATACCACACTTTCAATATCTTTAATAACATCTCTTTTGGTAAAGATTTTAAATAAAAATTGTTGCTCTGACTACAATGGTCAGATGACTTTTCAGTGCCGTCACATGCTGCAAGCCCGTGCCAACAATGGTTAAATGTGCAATAAGAAAGCAAGAGTTTGAACAGTTTCCGTAACGCTTTTTTTGGGTCGGATTTTGCATCACGCATTTTGCAGAATGACCTCCAGCCTTAAAACATTATCATGTTAAAATTATATAATCTTAGTGCCAGCAGGAGAGTAAAACACCTTGATTTATATCTTAAAAGTTAGAATGGCATTAGAGGGCAGGAGCTACAACTGGAGCTAAAACAAGAATCCAAAGGGAAAGACTTACATAAACCAAAAAATTACACACCACTTTAAGACAATCGCCTATTAATGCTTATCCATGCGATGATATAACCTTTAAATTGTAAACTTGTTTAAAGTGGCCGTCTGCCAAATGTCTGTATTTACAGGGGAGAGGGCGAAACTATTCGTTGACATCCTTCGCAAATTAATTCCGACGTGTCTGTTGCGCGACACACTTCAGTTCATCCACCTCGATCGGCGAGTGACTGACAGCAGTTGACGATGACGAATTTGCGTAGGCGCTTGCGATTTTTAGTTTTAATGTGACATACATAGACACTTAGACGCTTTCCATTGGGTTTGCGTGATGTTCTGCTTCGTGCTATGATCAATCCTTTTTTTTTTCTGTTTGAATGCTTGCATACTTGTTTAGTCGGCTATTCTCGCTTAAAAATACCGTTGTTTCTTCTTTGTTAGCGTTACGGCGTTTTTCACTTTATTTCTACGAAAATGGGAGTTTAAAATTCTAGGAGTGAATTCTGTTACGCATATCGATTGCATGTTATGCATAAAACATTGTTTTTAACATTTAGAACTTCATTACGATTATAAATGGAAAAGAACTTCAACAATTTCATGAGAAGCCATTGATCGAGTAGAATTTTCTTAAAGAATGGAATTGCTATAGTCAGTTAACTATTGCTCGTTTTGGTTTTCCTATGGCAACAGTCTTGAACATGAAGCTAGTCAGATTAGAGTCTGAAGAAGAAGAAGAAGAAGAAGAAGAAGAAGAAGAAGAAGCATAAGCAGAACAATCAATTAACACTCTAGTTGAAAGAAATGGGGGTGGGTTGGAAGTCTGATTTTAAATTTAGATTTGATTCCTTTTTTACCAACAAGCGCAAAAAGCTTTTTTTTTTTTCATTCGTCGAGCTATGAATGGCTACCGTTGTTAGTGCAATCAAAACTTTTCTAATTGGATCCAAACCGAGTGTTTACTTAATCCGCAAGCAGGGTTCCAGTTAACGCAACAAGGAAAAAATAATAATAAAAGCAACACAACAGCTCCAACCCTACTCTTTCGTTAGCCTCCCACCCTGCCTTCACTTACATCCATTAAAGCGAGACGGATGATGAAAACTTTTGACAGTATTTCGAGAACTTCTGACGTCACTCAACTCATTATCCCCAGGAAGGAACTGAAAAGAGGGTAAGGAGAAATGGGAATCAAAATGTCGACCGGAAACGCTAGCAGCTGTTCCATCGAAATGTCTCAAAAATGTTTTGGCCCACTCCTGCTTATTTTCCTTTGAGTGGGACGCTCGCTTGTTAAGGCCCACGTGCATAAACGTGTAAACAAACTCGCAGGAAAGTCCACGGCGAGAGCTTCGTTTTAGCATTCAAACGAACGAAGAGTGAGCTTAAAATATTCGCTTGCACTTTGAATGGGAGGAGGAGCCACTAGGGGGTAGTAAAAGGTGGGTTCAGCGAACTGGAAAATATCCAGAAGGAAGAATACACCTTATTTTTTTTTCCTTCATTTTTTTATGCTGAAGGGAAAAAA
>JAHWFO010007706.1:614285-641100 GCA_023313115.1 Rhysida immarginata | reverse complement strand
TTTAAAGGTTTGGTTTGGTTTGTTTGGTATTAACGTCCTTTTCAACTGCTATGGCCATTTCAGGACGGCGTTATAGGGGCCGCAAATTTTGCCTCGCAAGGGTTCTTTAACGTGCAGCCGGCAAACGACTACACGGGACCAACGGCTTTACTTCCCTTCCGAAGGAAGTGCGTGATCTCAGGATTTCCCCCTGAAAAATCCTCGTCGTCCTCGGCCAGGATCGAACCCGCGTACTCGGGCATCAGAGGCGATCACGCAAACCACTGAGCCACCGAGGCCGATGGGTTTGTTTAAAGGAGAGGACGAATTTACCTCACAAGGGAGGTAATAGTACTGGAATCCTTTTTTTAAACTCCGGCTCATGTGCCACATGTTTAAGATTGGAATCCGTAATTCTTATGAGGTGCTTTAAAGTGTTTCCGGATAGCGTTCGACAACAACAACAAACAAACGCTTACTTTCTTGAGGTTTATTTTGGCGTTATTTGCTCAAATGGACGTTAAGAATAAAGAAGGAATCGACTTGTTGATTGCCTATTGTTTGCACTTAGCCATTAGGCTTTGCTTGGCCGCGACATTTCAATGAAAACCGAAACTCTTTTACTGGATTGCGTTGTTGACGTTGTTTAACTCCGCTTTTCCTTTTTTGGTTGAATTATGTTAAGTATGAATTAAAACAAAGATGAATTTCCTTATTTTTATGCTATTTATTTCTAATGTTATTATAATGCCTACTTACTTCACCTTCTTCGCGTTTAACCACTTCGAGACGAATCTTGATGTTTGTAATCATTTTGCGATACAAAACCTCTGTCACCTTCTGGAAAAAATCACGATGGCCGTTTGCGATAGCATTACGTTTTCTGGTTTATTGCTGTAGACTTTCTCCTTTAGATGTCCCCATAAGTAAAAGAAGTCGCAAGAGATTAATATCGGGGGTGTGAGGGAGCCACATTGAACTGCCCTGAAAAATTTCTGGATATAGATGGGACATTGCACCCCTTTCTTGCCTTAAAGTGGTCACAGACATGAGGATTCGTCTCCAAAATATCATACGCCAATAAAAAGAACATACTGAGCACGTCCTGCTCGCTAACTATGCATCCCAGTGAGCATTGTCAAACCAACTGTTGTGGAATATTTGGTAGATTAAAAATTTATATGCCAGTTTTCGTACATGGCGAAAATAAGTTTGGTAATTGATAATTATTTAATAGTGTAGAAGCATTCTCTCACTAAAGATATTTCTCTTGCTACTTTCCTGGAAACCAAATGTATGAATGGTATAGGGTAAGTCTAGGAGATATGGCCAGTCACTCTAATTTTAAAATTTATAGCAAGAGAACGCTACCGATCACATGATTCGAAGCATTAGCCAAGGCTGCCAACGTGTAAACCGCTGATGCATGCTGGCGAATTTCCTCTTTTTTTTTTTTTTTTTTTTTTTTTTTTTTTTTTTTTTTTTTTTGAGAGATGCTGAAAATTAATTAATCAAATCAATCAAATTAATCAATCGATTAAGATAAAAATTCCATGCTAATTAAATATGCTGATTAAACATGTTAATATATTATTTTTGTCTAGTTTTTAGTTAACCTGAATTATGTTGGAATTCTTTTAATAATTAAATTTAATATGTAATTTCTGACACAAATTTAAGTCAAAATCGCCTACGAGAGATGACGAGGGTCATTAAAAATCTTCTTGCTTTGTTATCCTTTCCTAGTACTGATGCCCGAGGACGCGGGTTCGACCCCGGCCGAGGACGATGAGGATTTTTTCAGGGGGAAAATCCTGAGATCACGCACTTCCTTCGGAAGGGAAGTAAAGCCGTTGATCCCGTGTAGATCGTTTGCCGGCTGCACGTTAAAGAACCCTTGCGAGGCAAAATTTGCGGCCCCTATAACGCCGTCCTGAAATGACCATAGCAGTTGAAAAGGACCCTTGAAAGAAACACGTACTCGCGAACGGTTGGAATGGGCTCGTAACGACATGAATTTGAACGATGAGTGGCTTAGTGTTTTATTTAGTGATGAAAAAAAATGGAACTTAGATGTACCAGATGGTTGGGCATCCTATTGGTATGACCTGCGGACAGAAGAGAAGTCTTTCTTCAGTCATCAATAAGGAGGACGTAGTGTCATGGTTTGGGAAGCGTTTAGCTATAATGGAATCACAAATTCAGTGATTATTCTGGTCATAAAAAATCTCAAGACACTTTGGAACATCACCTCTTTCCTTTTGTCAACATTCTTTGTCCAGAATTTATTTTTCAACATGACAGTGCACCCATTCACTCATCCAAGTCTACGTTTGCCTGGTTAAAAAAAAACATTCAAGTAATAAAGTGGCCAGCACTAAGTCCTGACCTTAGCCGATTGAAACCTTTGGGGAATTGTGTAGACAAGCAAAAGACTTGAAAACTGCCATTGAAGATTGCTGGTATAGTTTAGATCCACAGATTCTGCAGAAACTTGTCACAACAATGCCCGTTCGTTGGATAGAAAGCAAATCAAACGTTGAATTTTTTTTTTTCATGTTCTTGTTGCACAATTTTTTATTAAGACTAAATTTACTTAAACTTTTGAGACAGGCCATTTTTGATTTTTCGGTTTAAAAAATAGAAATAGTTGTTACGAAACTATGATTGTTTTTCAACACATGAATATTAATGCACAATAAATGGTAATTTTCAAGCAAACAGTTTTTACTTTTATTTTTTATGTAGGAAGTAAAAAAAAACCCACAATTACCTAAACTTTAGAGACCAAACTTATGTGATTTTGAAGTCCAAAAATTGTGGCCATCTATCCTAGACTTAACCTATCTAGGTAGAATAGCGATGGTTACTGGATTTGCTAAGTCGGTCGTTCTGATGTCTTTTTTTTTTTTTTTTTTTCGAAATTTTTGATTTTGACTTCAAATTCGGATACAGCATAAAAATTAAGTAAAATTATAATATGCACACTTGTTTTATCCATTCGGGAACATGGCCAAAATGGTGGTTAAAAATTAAACATTTTGGTTCTACGACTTGGCTGGAAGGAGCAAAATGTTAACTTACAGTAACGATGATTTTAATGAAGATCGTTACGGTAATGCAGTACCACACATTCTCAACTAACTTTATTTTAGAGAACCTACTGTGTATCTTTGTTGTTGACTAAGGGGACATATGCCTGCTCTTCCATCTATGTTATACCAAAGAATTGTTACATTTTTGAATGTTTCTAAAAACGCTGATTTCCCGTCCCCCGCTTTTGACATCAGATGAAAAACAGTGGTATAAACAGTGGTCTTCAAACTTTTTATCATAATGTTCGCGATCAACAGTGTTGAAGAAGATGGTTCAACCTCAGTAAAGACTCGTAGCGGAAGGCCATCTAAACTCACTAAACAATATATGGACCACCTCAAAGTTACAATCAAAAAGAATAGATTGTGTTCTGTCCGTGATTTAACAGCTGTGTAGCCAAGCTTGGAACAAGAATGTTGGGAAGTCGACGATTCATAGATGCATCAAGGAGATGGCTTTTGTGTCTTCTCATCGAAAAAAGAAGTTCTTAAACAAGTTACAAAACGAAGAAGAATGTTACAATGTTACAAGATTGTTAGGCTTCTCTTCCTTATATACAGAAATATGGTATAATGGAGTAATATGATTGGATAAAAATACAACGAATGGCATGACAAAGGCAATGAGTAATAAGTACAATGAAGGTAGAAATAAAATAAACAACGCAGGTGTACGTAGATTGGATAAGAAAACCAGTGTGTCTAGCAAAACGATTTCGTAAAATTCTTGACTTTCCCTGGTTACAAAAAATTCCTGACTTTTCCCGGTTTTCCCGGTCGCTAATCACCTTGGAATACAGCGAATGAAAATAAGAAAATACAGGTACACTATAAAAGGTACACTAACTGGATGAAAGCAGAAAAAACCGATAGGATAACAAATAAGAGAAAAATAGAATGCAAGAAGTGAAGACATAAATGGATAAAGAAAAGTTGATCCATAAAAGAATATATAAAAAAAACTAAAATAAAAAGAGAATTACAGTAAATCTGAGACGGAATTGAGAATGGTAAAAATGTCAAAATCCGTTTGACAGTTAAGGAAGAGGTCAGGAGACGATTTCTTGGCCTTGAAAATCTCTATGGATTCCAGAAGTGGAGAACGGATATCATTTCACATTTCTTAGGTGCGTGTCCTGTGATGGCGAGATGGTTCGCATAATGGAATTTGTCACCTTTTTTCTGGAATGACGTCATATGTTCTTTAAAGCGAACAGCGAAGTTACGGGATGTAAGTCCTATGTAGTACTTATCACAAACTCCGCAGTCTAGTCGATATACACCAGAACAGGAATATTTGTTGGCATTGGTATGGGCGGGAGGGTTCAACGTACGGAAACACGGAGTGGAAGATCGGAAGATGTAGAGGCCAAGTGAAGAAAGGAAATTAGTTAGGTGGGAAAAATGGGTGCCAAGGAAAGGTATAGAAACCCATTTCTTGAGCGGGGATGGACTTGAGGCTTGGGTTGAGGAGGGAAAGTTTTCTGCGACTTATTAGACGGGAAAAGGTGGAGGGAGAAAAGCCATTCGTAGAGGCAAGGGATCGGATGATGCGAAATTCAGAGGAACGAGAAGAAGGGTTGAAAGTTAGCTTGAGGGCACGATCTATGAAGAAATGGAGGGAAGCAAGTTTATGGGAAGAAAGGTGTGATGAAGAATAGTGGATTCGGCTAGAAGATGTGGTAGGTTTACGAAATTCTTTTTTTGTGTTGCATTTGATTTAAGCCAACAACGAGTATAGGAAGTAGGAACAGAAAGAAGCGTTCCTGAACGATATAAAAGAAGTATGAAATTACCGCAAAAAATCATGGTTTCGGGGTGTTTTTCGTTTCAAGGAATTGGAAGGCTTTACATTGTTAAGAGCAGTGTTAATTTTGCAGTCTCTGGAGAAATTTTGGAAACTATTTTTTTATTGCCAACATTTGAATGGACTTGAAGTTTGGTTTATGGGTGTCTCAACTACGGCATTCATTTACACAAACATTTGACGTTCAGTTTCGGGTTGAAAGATGTGTTTTTCAACAAGACAACGCACCGTGCCATACTTCAAGGAGAATTAAGTGGCGGCCCGACATGAATCCTATCGAAAATTTATGGCACCTTGTGAAAAAAAAAAAGGTCGAAAATTTAAACCCTGCCTTCAAACAAGCATTAATTGATTAATAACTAAATGTTGAGGAACCAAATTCACTAAATCAGAAAACGCAAATACCTCAACATACCAAAAAGCCAACCAAAATAAATCAACTAATATAAATTTATTCAATGACTGAGTACGATAAAAAAAAACCTTGTCCCGCTTTACAATTTATAAAATTAACATTCTATTCATAAATTTTCATTCATAAAATTCCAAAATATACAATCTGCAAATGTTTTCCTAAAGCTTTAAAAACTCTTAAACTTTGTTTAAAATCTTTGATAAGATAATATTTTTAAGCTTTTATCTTCGGGACAAGTTTAAAGTAATATTTACATTTTAACTATGCTACAAAATTATTTTGTGAACGCAGCCACACAATGGATTCAGTTGACTTATCTCCAGTTCCATGATACAAGGACGGTAAAAACATTAGGAGATGACCAACATATACGCAGTGGTCCAACTAGTAGAATCCCAGATATTCCGGACTTCCCAACTGTAGCTACAAGCAGTGCCTTCAACAGGGATGGAGATAATTAAACAGTATCCAAATCATAAATACATCACGTCAGGAATTGAAAGGACATATATATGAACACAATAATAAATTAAACTAAAATAAAATAAAATATAATAAAATAAAATAGACCTATTCAGAGGCACAAGGATAAACGTTATCGTTCACAAATCAATGAACAATAACTGATTTTTGACTTTGACAGTGGGCAAACATTGACATTGAAATATGTCAAACGGTGGTAAACGGTATGTCCAAAAGAACTCAAGTCCTATTAAGAAAAAAGAACTCAAGCCCTATTGACGTTACTAAATATTAAGTGATTATTATTCTAAACTTTCGGAACAATTTTGGTTGTATTCTTAACCTTGATCAAATTTTGTTAGGAAACAACATCCTTTATGTGTACGACTGGTATTTTAGTTGTTTCTATTGTAATAAAGATGCAGCTTAAGTATCTGTGTCAGAATAAAAGGAAAATTTTTGGATTACTCAGTTTAAAAACTTTTAAGAATGAGCTCTTAGTAAATATCAAACTATTTGGAACTTTTGGGGCAGACTGTAGCTGTTGATCTGTCACTTGTAAGCTTAGATAATACTCTACTCTTTGTTATTATAATTTGTACAATAACAGTATTGTTTAAACATATTGTTATAAATGCTTTTCTCCTTAATAATTACTTAATTCCTTAATCCAAAATTTATTTAAAAGTATATTAAAAAGCTACCCTCCTTTGTACATGGACTTAACTGAGTTTGCAACATAATGAGATATACCAATATCACGTCTGGGCTGGTCCATCCCGTAGTAAAGTTGTTGTTACACCAGAAGTATAGATGACGGTACTGTTCTACAGAAGAAATGTTGGAGCTAAACTTCATTATAATTCATAACACCACTGCACAGAGAAACCTTGAACCACAAAACGACGACACGGATTCAAGACAACAAAGATATTGAATCAAACACCCAGCTGCTCCACAAACATTGCCAATTAGCTTCAGAACATAAAAGGTTACAATTTTGAATTTAGAATAATGCCGAAATATCGACTAAAATATTCTCAACGAAAAACGTTTGCGAGCGACCTGCGCTCATCATCAGAACCAAGAGGAGCGCGATACGAATGAAACAAAATCACAAAAAAGTAGAAAAGGTCGCATAACAAATCACATGATCATCCAAATGCTGTCTAGATCATGTGATAGCTTAACTAGAATATGCTACGCTTTTTTTAATTGATTCTCCTTTCCCAAAATTCGGACTCCCTTCCAATTAATTTTGTGTCCCGTTGTGAAACAATGTCTAGCCAAGGCACTATCAATATATAGTTTTAAATATATTGACGAGCAAAATAATCTATTCAACCTACAAATCTGTACTTTGATTTTTTATTTTAATATTTATTTTACTCGCCACCGTAGTTTCTCAACTGAGACAAAATCAATTTCACTGTCACCGCGAGATCTCTTATGTCACATTCGTTTTTGTTTTTTTTCTGAAAACAATTTTTATTCAAGCATCTAATGGAGTTATGCATATGGACAATTTAAGCCAGATGCTAGTGCGCTAAAATAAACACATAAGGCTCATAATAACTTGCTCCATTGAAAAAGCAATAAAATATTTTGATCGCTTGTCGCCGAGACCATGTTATAAAAAAATTGCCATTCGGCTTTTAAATGACCGCCGAGGACCACACTGACGCCTCCAATTAAGCCACTAAGGCGAACCCCAAAGTTACACAATCTTGGATCGGAGAAAGGTTTATCGATCGCCACGTGACCTTGCCAACACCCGTCCGTCTCTGTGGCAACAGGGACTAAAGAAAAAAAGAGCGTTATTTAACTCGCTTCCGCCCAATGAGAGAGAAGAGGCTCCGGAAAGAAAGGTGGGAGGGAGCGATGTAACCAATCAACAACCTTCGCTACAACGAAAAAGGCCGCCAAGAATTTGGTTGAAGAGTCCATCTCATCGGTGTTTGATCGATTGGTTTAACGCTTCCTTCAAAAATTATCTCACTCGCGGGGATGAAATGATGCTGTATCAGTTCCGCGTAATCCTTCGTGGATGTGTAAAAGAATATGGTGAGCCATATGACACGGGAATTTTGATTCTTTCATCTTAAAGAACCAAAACAAAAAAAGAATGCATATGTTAGAAATTAGCTTTTTTTTTTTTTTACCCTTAAAAGTTACATCGACCTAAAGACCATGTGCTTGGTGAGTAAGAACATTTAACGTTTTTTGATGTCATGTTTGGGTGTATTCACTTTGTTAAAGCGTGTAAGAAACATTCATTCTTGATGGGCTTCATTGCATCCCAGGATCTTTACAGGGAAGCTTCGTAAACCCCTCTATAACGCTTTAAAATTTTTCCTGCACTTTCACGCTCGTCTTGGGACATGAACTTGAATTTTTTTTCTTATTAGGTTAATTTCGTTAATCATGATTTACTGCAAGTAAAGAAAGAAATAATTGGCAATTTCTATATTGGAATTTATTATTCTTTAACAATACAATCGGACCTCCACTTTAGAACAGGAGGTATAAGTTTATTCCGATTGTTTACACCATTCAATTGTTGTGTACTTTTTTGATTAAAATTTTAATCTGAAACTAAGTAATCATAGTATTAACTTATTTACAATATTAATGTTCTATTCATAAAATAAATAATTCAAACAAAAATATTAGATAAGGAAGTCGAGCAGCAGGAAAGAGTAACAGTAAGGTTTTCGTGATGTGCTTATTCAGTATGTTTTAAGTTTAAATTTAGGAATTTTGTCCCTTAATGTTTATAGCGTAACGAAATGTTATTTCCTGCAACACAGTTTGTTGGCCTACATTCTGCTATCGATTAAGCCGTTGCGTGCATTTCTCCATCTCCGCTCTTGTTATCGATCGACTTCCAGGCGGCAATGTCTCCAACTGCTTGAAACACTTTGACCCGCCAAGAATCGCAAATTCATCGACAGCTTAGTTCTGATTTTGGAATACAAAACTTTGTATAGATGAAATCAGGTGGGAATGAAGTTATATAACCAGTAGTAAAAAAGGGGTTAGAACATCCTGATGCTGGTGGCTGATTTGAGCAAATGACTTTTGGCATGGGTTATAATTACTGTACGATACTTAAAATCTTTTATTTTTTCATTATTACTCTGATGATATTCCTGTTGCGCTTTTATGTTAGCATCATTGTGTAAGAGTTACGGTTCATAAATTGTATTATTGTAAAAATAATGACAGCAATACTGAAATATTTTTTTAATTAAATAATACAGCAATAATTCCAGGCATGTTGACATAGAAAAATACAAAAGTGGAGCATATAAGTTAAAATTATTAGTGATTGTTAGTGGAGTATGAATATCTGTTTATGAATTAAATTTTAAACATTCTTTCTTTCTAGACATCAGTCTGAGAGTGGATTGTACGAGGACTTCACTCAACCATTGCTCTCGTCTTGCCCGTTTCAGCCGTTTCCGAACGTCTTTTGCGTCAACAGGGGTAAATATATCTTTCTTGATATCTAATTGAGCACTATGAACATTTAATATATATCCGCTTAGAAACAAATAATAAGTTATTTACATTGTGCAGGCTTCTTCGAGACCTTTTCTGAGCTTGCTCGATTATACCGGGTGATCCAAAAGTGTATTACATTTTTTTACATTGTTAACGACATTGTTAGCGTGCCTCGTGATTCTTATGAAAGCATTGAATTGCTGGAAAGCCAACACTGAAAATGTCGTTAACAATGTAAAAAAATGTAATACACTTTTGGATCATCCGGTATATGTTATAGATATTCTGATATATAAGATATTGGTCCTTATCTTAACTGTTCCAATCGCTAAATTCTGGCGAGTCACTTCTCTCCGTACCTATCAACACGAAAGAAAATCACTGAATTATTTTTCATATATTGTCCTAACCTAACCTATCTTAACCTATTCTTTTAGATTTTCATACCCCAAGGAAGGTCGTCCACGTCATTATGTCTAAAAGTCGTCCAGAAGTTCGAATCAGGCGAACGCTATTACACTAAAGTGCAAGGAAAATGGTACGAGCCCACGCTGAATATAGAGCTTGCCACCAATGAACGTCAATAGTTCTGTCCGTCAGTGCGTATATAAAGTGATAAGACATTGTAGGAGCTTCTAGAGCTTTTTCTGCTAGGATGGCAGGTTGACGCGATTTAAGCGGCTTTGAACGCGGTAAAATAGTTGATGCATACAACCATTACAACGGTGAACTGTGACTATAAGAATTCCGACAAAATATCGAACTTAAGAAAAATATGTGGCCAAAAAATACATTGAATGAACGTGATCATTGTCAGCCAGCAAAATTCGTGTAGTGCGATAGGCGTACAACACTGTCTCGATACTTCGGCGTGATCACTGTGCAATGTTGCCTCCATGATATGGGCTTTAGGGGCCCATGCCCAACCCAAATACGCTTATGTAATGCACGACACAGAGCTATAAGCCTCATCGGGAGAACCGCCACTGTACACATGGTGACTGGAAATGGATGCCATGGTCTGGTGAGTCGCGTTTCAAACTGTTTCATCCGTGTGTGGAAATTTCGTGAATGGTCCTCGTATGTCAACGCAATGAACTCTTTAAATGCCCGTGTAATTTTCCACCATCACTCGTAATTAATCAAAAATCTTCTGTAATTGAGTGCCGTTTTTTCGGACTACAAGTCGCACCTTTATACAAGAAAAAGTCAAGGTGAAAAATCGTGAAAAAACAACATATAAGTCGCATTCGTTGTAAAAGTCGCACTAAATGGCACAACAAATGAAAAACTTTAGCCCATTCTACAATTTATTTACCAGAAATAATCTTTAATTTCTATAATTCCTAAATAAACGTGATGAATAATGAATGATAAACTCTCTGCAATCTTTCGGCTTTTCTTATTACCGATTCAAAACGGTCATCCAGTTGCGATGTTGGCCAGCACATCAGTTTGGAGATTCTTTTTCTGCGTGAAATCCGTAAATAATAAGTTCAAAAAGTAAGGCAAATTACTTACTCAATAACTAGGGCTGACACTAATAAATGCAGAACGTGAACACGACCAGTCTTAATATCAGGCAAGTAAGTTAAGGGATGCTTTTGTACACTTTCACTAGTGTTGGCTACTAACCCATCTTTTTAAAGATATCGAGACAAAAACATTTGAATTTTCATTTAAATTTCATATATAAGTCGCATTCGCTGTATTGGTCGCAGGACCCTGCAGAAGCCAAAATTTTAGAAAAAAGTGCGACTTACAAGTGCGACTTACAGTCCGGAAAATACGGTACAAACACCCGCAGCTTTATAAGTTCTGTTCTAGTTTTCTATATATCCCCTTTGAAGCTCAACACACTAACGTTTCTCTGGCTTCTCCATTTTCTTTCGGAAGTGACTTTCTTCGAGATCACAAAAATTACCGTTTATAGCCTCGGTCACTTCTTCACTCGGACGAAATCTCTTTCCAGCCAGAAATGTTTTGAATTTTCGGAACAGGTGTAAGTCCGAGAGAGCCAAATCGGGCGACACGGTAAATGCGGAAGGATTTCATACTTCTGTCGATTTTTGAGCGTGCACATTGTCATAGTGAAGCAACAGCTTTTTTCTTGACCATTCCCTGGCATCTATCCTGAATTACCGATTTAATTTGACCATATTGGCAAGTAACAATTTTTCCATTTAAGCCGTGCCTCTTCATAGGCATGTAGCTAAACGAAGACAAAAGTGAAACTCTCAATGCGCAAGGACAAAATTTTAGTCCATTGTACTTATGGTAGGGTATTGTTAATCGTATTTCTACCAATATTAAGCCCGAAATTTGCCCTACCGTAGATGATGTAACAATGTATGATTTTTCCGTGCGCAGGCTTTCTAGGCAGTATTGGTCCAGGCCTGTCTCTCGTTGGCCACATATAATCATAACTGACAAGTAAAAGCTGTCGTAACAAAATATTTCATGACATAACAATCGCTTATAGATTGTTGCTGATCTTCCTTTATTGTCTCGGGATGGACGCATATACTGTACAGGGTGTTGCAGATAACTACAGGGCAGTATAACGGGAAGCCTACCCGCTCGATTGCAGGGGCCGGCTCGGTCGATTGGCAGAATGGAGGGAGATGAAGGTGCCCTGCAGCAGCCAGCAGTTTCCACAGACAGGGAGGGGGGGGTTAACGTCAAAACTGTCATGTTTTTGAAAAAATTACCCAATTTTCATTTGATGTCGAGCCGGCCCCTGCAATCGAGCGGGGGTAGGCTTCCCGTTATACTGCCCGGTAGTTATCTGCAACACCCTGTACATTGTTATTGTAATAAGTCTGATTCATTGTTATTGCCATATCGGGTGATGCACAGGTTGATTAAAAACAGACGATGGACAGTATGATTTCTTTGAACAGAAGGAATTGCTACTTCAGATATCCACACGAGTTTCGCTGGATATCGGAATCCGAAAGCAGCAAGGAGTGTACTGAAAAATGCAAAAGCAGCGGCGTCTGACAATTGCGAGCAAACCAGACAAGAATCCAGCGCGTTTCCGACGCATTCAGCAATGCCACCACGGGAAATGGGTGCGCAGCGTACTTCTGCAACGTCATACAATTACATTTCAAAAGTTTAGAAATTTCGCTGAAGCATGACCGTGACAACTTGTTTGTGTTGATTGGGAATGGAAAAAAAAACACTTGGAAATTCGGAAAATATTTTTAACTAAGCACCAATATACCAGCTTTAACATAGGCTTTTATTTTTTCAATTGCTTGCAAAATGAAAGAGAGCTGATTTTTTTGAAATTTGCATAGCCGTTCCAAAAGTTTAGAAACGGGAATTTTTGGTTTCAAAAGTTTGGAAATTCCCTTTTTTTTAATGGATTTGTCTTTATTCTGAGAGCATTAAAATTTAACTACTGACTTTAATATTCGTTCAGAGTGACCTTAGTTGTTTTTGATTGCAACAAAATGGGGAAGAAAGCTCAATTTTCTATCCAGGAAAAGATCCGAATTAGAGAACAACGAATTAGTGGAAAAACGTTATCAGAAATAGCAAAGGCTGTTAAAAGATCTATATCGGCAGTTTGCAAAAGATGATGGTGGTTTTATAACAGAAGCCCGGAAAAGAAGCGGACGTCCAAGGTACACTTCAAAACGTGATGTTGGAAATTTTGAAACGTATCTTCGGAAAGACAGATTCAGTTCTTTCGCCAGGTTTGCACTGAAATGGAGTGCCGAAATAAAAAAAAAACGATTTCAAAGACCACAACATGGAGAAGAATAGGAGAGATTGGATATAAGGCAAGAGTCCCAAAGATTAAGCCATCATTGTCTAAGAAGCAGCGAAAAGTTCGAGTCGAATGGGCGAAACAGCACCTCGATTAGACCATTCAGGACTGAAACCGAGTAATGTGGAGTGATGAAGCTGTTTTGTTGTGAGTTTGGTGATAAAGGAATACGAGTTTACAGAAAGCAATGTCAAGCTTTCCATCCAGACTGCATTCAGAAGCGCGTGAAGTTTCCCCAGAAAGTAATGGTTTGGGGGTGCATGTGTGCTGCAGGTACTGGCGAATTGTGCATCCTAAATTCAACAGTAAACGCAGACGTCTACTCCGAGGTGCTTGAGCATTTTCTGGTCTCAATTATTGAACACCTTTTCGAGAACGATGACTTCTTCTTCAAAAAGATAACGCGTCTTCTCATTGTGCCAGAATTGTTAAGGACTGGTTTAGACGAGAAAATATCGACGTGATGAAATGGCCACCAAATTCTCCTGATCTCAGTCCCATTGAGAATATTTGGCGTTTGATGAAAAACAGACTACGATAAGTGGACACTGCAAATAAGGGTGATCTTAATAAAGAACTTCTAAACGTGTAGAAAACCATTACTCCTGGAGAATGTACGAAATTAGTAACATCAACGCCACGAAGAATAAATGCTGTAATCAGAGCACAAGGCTATCCAAATAAATATTGACATGCTTGTTTGTGTTTGGTAACTTTTATTTTGTAAATTGTGAAATGTTTCTTAACTTTTGAAACCAAAAACCCCCGTTTCTAAACTTTTGGAACGGCTATGCAAATTTCAAAAAATCAGTTCTCTTTCATTTTGCAAGCAATTGAAAGAAATAAAAGCCTATGTTAAAGCTGGTATATTGGTGCTTAGTTAAAAAATTTTTCCGAATTTCCAAGTGTTTTTTTCCATTCCAAGTCAACACTTGAAAGCCCGAGTTCGTGCTGCAAGACCTATACTGAGACCTTATTGGATTCTGGAGTTTTTTAGGCATTTGACATCTTTCATTCATCAGCTAAGACAACGATTTGGTCCTTTTCGAAGACTTTCTATAGAAGGCATTTTTATTATTCAGCAAAACTTTGCTCAACTGAATTAAAAATATTTTAAAATTATTATCCTGAAGCATTTTATACACTCCTTTCGTTTCCCATAGAAAAGAAATTGTTAATATTTAAGGACTTTAAAAAGTGCATAAGGACTTTATTAACCGTCCTAGATTACAGCATAGAGCAATATGCGAGGGTGGTTATAGTTAATCGAAACTTTTATGTAATAATCGAATGACAGCAAAATTTTATAAGTTATAGTATTTCCTCGAAGTTTTGTATTTCTTTCCTGGGCTCTCTGCGAAAACGCTAAAGGTTTCATGGTGCTTCAGTACCGATGGCATTCGTGTCTTTATTGTTTTTTTCGGGTTTATCTGTCTGTTTACGTTTTACGTAAGTTCTGTCGTAAGTTCAATTTAATAAAAGTGAAATAGGATGGCAAGCTTAATAAATATAATGTAAAAAGTAATGTTATAATCATATGCTTTGTTTGTGAATTATTTCGTTGACCTTCCTTACACTTTTAGCATCTCAGAATGTGAAAAGGAACGGAGTGATGGGATCGTAAAATCCATAAATTTTACTGCTTTCGAGATAATGAAACGCGGCACAATATAAATAATGGGATTAAACAATCTGCATTAATTGAATAAATTTATTTCTTTTTAACGTAAATACGAGTAATAATAATAATAATAATAATAATAATAATAATAATAAGTAGATTATTTATTCATTTCTATAGGTCCTGATAACTATACGAGCGTCACACGCTACTTTTTGTTCCCTGTCAGCCATTCCTTGTACCTTTCGGGAGTCCCCCTGTACGATGGTAAGTCCTAACCATGAATAACATTATTAACTGCTTTGCATTGTTTACTTTATATGTAATTTTTATTATTTTTCAAATTATATTGAAAATGCAAACTCGGAAATAAATATTTAGAACGTCAACTTAAAAACTGGCAGAAAGGCTTTTGGTTTGTTTGCTTGTTTTTCTTTCTTTTGTTCATGCGATTCACAATTGGGATTTACTTAAAACCCGAAGATGTCAGTGATCTTGTCACGTCACAATGAGATAATGGAGCATTGCTGTTTCTTATTATAGGCCCAAGAAAAAAAAACAAAACATTGACATGTATTAACTCGTCTGTTGTTTTTTTCCTCACATAACTCTATACAGATAACTATTTTTTTTTTCTTTTAGAAAAGGGAAAAACAAACTGAAGTGTTTTCTAGGCGTATTTACTGATTCGCTTATCAGTTTTCTGATAAGGATTATCGCTACGAAAAAGAAAATAAGTATTTTAGAAGCGTAGGAGTACCTGGAATTACCAACTTAGAAGAATAGATAATTTAATCACACATTTGCTCGCGGTCAATTTCGTAATACATGTATTCAGTTTTCGTCCAAAAATAATTTTCTCACTTAGCCGACTCGTCCTAGAATATGTTCCGTCACTTACAAGGGGAGGACCAGGTCTGTTAAGCTTGGATTTAACTGAAATTTAAATATGCTTTTACGCACCCCTCCCACTATTATATGGCATAGTAACTCATGCTAATGGACATTTGTTTACGAGATATAATTATTTAAAGTTAGTTATATAGGCTATTGATGTATATTTACAAATTCGGAGAGTGTAACATTCAAGTAGTAAACGTGGTCATGGGGGTAAGTCTATGGGTTACAATGCTAAAGGTCCCGGGTTCTATTCCTGCTCTTTTTCCAATTTCATTTAATTTTTTAAACATTTTTTGAACAAATTATATACCGGGTGTTTCAAAAATAACCAGCATATTTGAAAAATCAATAAAAACTAAACGGGCAGCGATAGAAATACACCGTGTGTTGCAATATGCTTGGGACAACAGTAAATTTTCAGACAGACAAACTTTCAAAATTACAAACGGTGTATTTCTATCGCTGCCCGTTTAGTTTTTATTGATTTTTCAAATATACCGGTTATTTTTGAAACACCCGGTATGAAATTAATATTAATTATTAAAAACATATTATTAAAATTTTTTGCATATTATATTTCATTTGAGGAAGTTAACAAGTTATTTATTTTTAATAAGTCATTATTATTATATTATTATACAGGGTGGATACAAAAATGAGCCCCCCCCCCCTTTTATTTTCGTAACCGAAGCAGATATGTCAATTTTGATGAATCCAATGAATGGGAAGTTGTGGGTGACCTATCCCATGGTGCACTTTTCAACCCAAATATGAAAATTAGGACACATTCAAATCCTATTTTAGAAACCGTAACAGCACGAAAAATTCCAATAGAAGACTTGTTCAGCATGGAATTCTGAACAAAACAAAAAAAAAATCACATGTTGAATTTATTAGTTACCTCCCTATCCACTTCATAAAGGCATTTGAATGTTCAACATGCAAATCAAGAAATTACCAAAAATTACCTTAATAATATTCACTTTCATGAGGAAAAATAAATAAAAGGCATGTGTCAGCATACAGAAGACAGAACAATTCCTGGATGGCAAGCTACACTGCTCCTGAAATGGTCAACATGATCTTCTGCTCTGGATTGTGATTGTTGGTGATCCGTTCATCGGAATTTGGAAAAAATATTTTTGTTTTGTTCGGAATTCCATGGTGAACAAATCTTCAATTGGAATTTTTCGTGTATCTATTACGGTTTTTAAGATAGGATTTGAATGTGTCCTAATTTTCATATTTGGGATGATGAAAAGTGCACCTGGGATAGGTCACCCACAACTTCCTATTCATTGGATTCATCAAAATTGACATCTGCTTCGGTTACGAAAATAAAAGGGAAGGCTCATTTGTCTAACCTAACCACCCTGTATAATAATATAATAATAACAAGTTATTAAAAATAAATAATTTATTACCTTTCTCAATTGAAATATAATATGCAAAAATTATAAAAATATGTTTTTAATAATTAATATTAGTTTCGTATATAATTTGTTCAAAAACATGTTTAAAAAAAGTTAAATTACTATAAATGAATCCTTTTACATATTTGAAACCAGGACCTGTAGCATTAGTAATCTATTGACTTACCCACATGACCACGTTGACTACTTGAATAGCTTACTGTCCGAATATGTAAATATACATCAATAGCCTATATAACTAACTTTAAAGAATTATATCTCGTAAACAAATGTCCATTAGCATGAGTTACTATGCCATATAATAGTGGAAGGGGTGCGTAACAACATGCGAGTTAAATCCAAGCTTAACAGACCTGGTCCTCTCCTTGTTAGTCAAATCGATAGTCATTTGGTCACAGAATCATTTCATTAATCGGTAAAATTTTTTCTTTAAATTTTTACTAATGAATTCTTAATTAATTAAAAGACATAAAATTAATTTTGCGACTCGTGTGTAATTCAGTGGAGTATTGCGGTGAAAAAAACCTTTCGCAGCTTGTGCGGTTCGATCTTACGATCTTCGAATTTATGTTTTCACGGAATTTACGTTACAAAATGCTCATCAGATCAATGTTAAAAATTTCTTGAATTTGCGGTTCCTCCGTTTTGCGTTTTCCGCGATTGTACGTTCTAATTTAGTCTCACCAGTAGCGTCTACTTCGATTTTGCGCTGATTTCAATCCATGCAACTAACGACTCTCGACTATCGAAGCATATGCGCCTCCTCCTTTATAACTTTGATAATAAAGCGCGTTCATTGGCAATGTGTTCCAATCTCAGTGCTGTCTCATGTGTCGACTAAATGTTTTCGGATATGCGGGTTGGGTGTTCGATTGTCCGGATTACCAACATATTTCGAAAATTTCAACATATGTTCTTTTTACATATTTTTAAAGAAAAATTTCTCTTTTAAAATATGTTGTTTCACAGACAACGTGCAATTTGAAGAAATAGCAAATACGTTTACAAAAGAAAGAACACATTAATACATTTTTTTTTTAATTTTTGCTTGTTTGTTTGAGCGTCCGGGATTTTTTCATCATCCAGGTGGTGTCAAATCTTAAAAATAAACAGTGTTCGTTGAAACAATAGGAAAAATGTACAGAAAGCGTTGTTTTTGACTGGCTTAAGAAGTGAACAATTTGTAATGTGGAATATTTGGGAAAATACTTATTTTATATCTTTCTTCATTTTCCCTGATTTTATATATTCATCGATTTTACATTCTTTTAAGTTTGTCTGCAAGATGTCGTAAAATTGAAGTTTCACTGTAGCAAATTAAGAAATGACAAATCAATAAGATTCCCAGAAAATATGATTATTAGTTTTGTTACAGTTTTTGTAAAGAATAAGCTGGGCGAAATTGTGATAGTATAATTTGAACTTTCTTATTGGGTCCACGATGTCTTCCAATGAAAAGTTTAATAATAAATTTATCCAAAAGCTTCAAATTATAACCGAATGAAGATAAACTGATTTTTAAATTGACAAATGAAAGGGTTTTTGTTTTTTTTTTACGTGTTTTAGCGCCGCGTTTTCGTTGAAGAGAACTAAATTCCTTTCGATGAGAGTTCCGATCATTCGCCATAGATGCCAAGCCTTTAAGGGCACGAAAAATATTCAGACATCACTTATGAATGTGAAATTTAATCCTACAGATTCGTTCAGTTTTCTGATATCTGTTAAAATACTTACGGTTAAACTCGAGTTGCTAATTATCAATTCGACACTGTAAAAAAACAAAAAAAAACCGAGGCAGTTTACCATTTTATTTCCTTCGTTTTAATGTGACAATTTTCTCGATGTCAGGTAGAACTGTATTTTCTTTTTCCCGATAGGACACGATTGCATATTAAGCATTTAGAATCCCATCCATGAACAATGAAAATAAAACCAGATTCTCGCACTCTGGTTTAAATACTGGTTCAGTCATTTTATGTTTTTCGGAATGTGCGCCATGTTATGCGAGACGAAAAAGAAGCAAGTATCAGTAACAAAAGAAACAATGCCTCATTTAATGGAATCGCTCCCTAAAATCTGGCAACTGCATAGGAAAAACTATACCCACTCCCCTCCTGAGTTTTGTACTATCTCCCCTGAGCTTTTTATGTTGCACGCGGGCGACGGGCACAATTTGGACAGCCCTGCTCTAGATGCTTTCTATAGGTCTGGCGTACAACCGACATTCTAACTCGCCCCAAAGCTGTTCAGAGAGGTTGAGACCTAACGCCCCTAATGAGTTCTTCCACTTTCGTGTGTTGAAGTCCAAGCTGTAGGAAAACTGTCAAAAATGTCAAGTGGCCGAGTCCAAACCAGGAAAAGTCACGCTGCTGTCTCTAAATTTCACTGTGGGCTTTCCCAACACTATTCGGTAATAGTTCACCAGAATTCCACTAGGTTCAGACACGCACGTCATATCGCCAGATCGGATATTCTGAATTGTTACTCCATAGGATCAGCTTCCATTGATCAGGAATCCAGTGACATTCTAAACGACTCGAACAATGGCAAATGGGATCAAGGGCTTCGACGACCATGAACTCCAATGCAATGGGTTTCGATTTCCTTTGATAATACCTATTAGACTTCGCTGATGTCTATCTGTCAGTTGCTTGGACCTACCAGGTCTATGGAGAGCTTTGGTGCTTCCGTCACGTTTCCATTTCACGATAACAGTATACAGGGACCAATTTCTGAGCTCCTACAATCATGCTTCATGTGAAAATAAAGCACATTATCCTGGTCTTCCTTTAAAGCAGTGTCTATCAAAAAGTCTGCCGCGAGAAATTTAAAAAAATGTTAAAAATTTATTGTTACTAAAGCAAGAATTTATTTATTTTTATTTGGTGCGCCGCAAAAATATTCTCTTCGCCCACTGTGCCGTAAGGTAAAAATGTTTGGCAGACAGTGCTTTAAAGAGTCAACGTTAAGCTAAGGGATGTTCGGACACTTTCGGCTATTTAGTATAGGAGAGTCGCGCGTTCTCGAAATTTCTGAATATCCTCCATCAAGAAAAACGGTGTAGTAATATAATAAAAGAAAATTGTTAGCGATAAGCATTTTCAATATAAAATTAAATGATTACTCCAGTATATAACTAACTCTATCAAAAAGTTTTTCTACAACCTCTGACAATTAAGTTCGGTGAATGAGTTCACACAACAAAATGCAAAACAGATAGAGCCACATTTACTTTATTGTCCTTCGAAATAATCACCCTGGAAGGCAATACACTTTTGGGATCGGGTGTATAAGTCCTGGAAGCTCCTTAGGGATGGCTTTAAGTTCACGTGTCACATGTCCGCAAATCTGTGTCCTTTTCAGACTTGGGAACAAGAAAAAGTCTGCCGGTGCCAAGTCTGGTGAATAAGGTGGATGAGCTATGGATACGACCCCTTTGTTGGCCAGAAACTGTTGTACGATTACGGCAGTGTTCCTCAACAGTTATGTGCGCACGCTACACCTTCAACTGAAGAAACGAGCATCTGCTAAACCATTGCACGCACAAACGTGACCTGTCTGAACTTGCTTAAACAGTGACTGGGCTTGTATTCACATGCACTGTTACTCGCGTAAAGCTCGCACAGATTAGGGTGTAACGTCATTCACCGAACTTAATTGTCAGAGGTTGTATATACTCATACTAAATGAAAGTTAGCTGTCAAAGCTATTCATTAATCAGCTCAATAAACTCAACTGTTTTCGTTAATCAGCTCAATAAACTCAACTGTTTATGCATTTTCTTCTTTTTTTTTTGTTTAGTGCCTGCGTTCTATCCACCGACAACCATGAGCTTCAAGACCAAAGAAACTCTGCCTTCGGCACCCCCTCTCGAGCTCCTCAGTCCTGTGATTGGCTATGAATCGGCCAGTTACGACGCAGGTGAGTTGCGACAGTTCCGTATGCTTCAGAAAACATGGCGGGAGTTGTAAAGGAGTCTCACTTCAAATTATTTGTGCATATGTTGTTTAACAGGGGCTATTATCACTTTGTCAAAAAAAAAATGTTTACCTTTAAAACAGGGGCATCCATGCCACTTCCTGCCAAGAAAAGATATTAATTGATAAAGACTTAAACGTAGCTGCTTATTTGATATTTATTACGCATTTCGTGCTTTGTTTATATCTTAAGATTGATGGTTGTTATCAATGATTATCATGTGTATCTATATCAGTGTTTTAGATATTTCGTTTTTTGATGGTGGTTATCTGTAAAAAATTGAGCAGTGATAATTATATATCGTTCTGACAAGTTTCTTCCTTCTTGTTCTCCGTTCTTCGCCCCTATCATTTGCGATCCGGTCTTGTTAAAACTTGAATAAACAGAATTATCGGATTCAGAATTACTGAAAATGGTTTACTCTTCTGTATTTTCCACAGCTACGGTAAAGCCGCCGAACTTTCCGAAATCGGAGTTCGTTGTCGATCAATCGGAAGTAAAGAAAAACTTCGAAAGGTAAGATAGAATATATGTATGAATCTCTTGAATAGGTTTTTTTTTTATTGCGGTGACGGTCTTTGTTTTCACGTGTGTGTGTTTGATAATTGTTTCGATTAACTTTTTGTTCAGTTTCCCTTTTAAGTTTTAATTTAAACAGAGTTGCGTTTAAACTTGTATATATTTTGTGCGAGTTTTTGTTTATTTCTTTGTCATTCGTTTCTGTATCATTTTTTTTCTAAGGTCTTATTCTAATCATTTACATTTTATTTATCCTAAGGTTTTAAATAGATCGCGTAAATCTTAAGAATAAGCCATTAGATATCCCAAAAACAATCTCTGAGAGAACTCGGAATCTTAATAGTTTTACTGCAATTTGCGCGTTTGTCAATTTCTTTAGAAATCTTACATTTATGCATTGAAGCAATATTGCGTGTACGTACATGTTAACAGTTAGTAAATTTCAAAGGTAATTCGTTACACGTATCTAATTGTAAGCATTAATGGAAAATGGCAAAGGTCGGCCTAAGTGCATGTGCACGGAATACTATTTCGACTTAACTTTAAGTCGATCTAATTTATGCATATGTAACAATCAATTCATAACTACAGTATCTGATAAATACAGAATAATGGATAATAAATTTCGCCTGAGGGAGTGTGAAATTGATATCTCCGAAAGGATAGAATAAAGAGAAAAATATACTGGCGAGTATGGCCTAAAATTTATTACAACAATATTACAGCAAAGAATGCGCGAAAGGAAATATTACGACAACCTGTAAGTCAAACTTTTGCTGTGTTTCTTATTGTAAAGGTATAAATATATAAAGGTCGTTTAAATGAAACATAGACGTGCCCTTTGATGGTAACAATGTATATGCAGAGACTGCTAGAAACTGCACGTCACATGCTCGTTTGACACGAGGTTTCGCTAAACAAAGCAGACCGCTTTTTCAACAGTATTGTCATGAATATGTCCAGACGTGCCCAACGTGGTGTCATTCAATTTCTGTATAAGTATGTCACCAACCAGTGGAAAGTTATCTCGGCAATACCAAATCTCACATCCTGCAACTTTGCTTATGGGAATTTGCCCACTGTCCATATAGTCAGGTCCTCTTCTTGTGAATTTTTGATCTTCGGGCCGCTGAAAACGGTTTTAAAAGCACCGAGAGGTCCGTCCTGCGATGGAGGAATGGTTTCGGCTGCAGCCCATCAGCTTTGCGGAAAGTATACAAAAATTCGTTGGAATTGCTGCCCGAACAACATGGGTGATGCGTTAAGGCACAACCGTTCGACGACACATGAAAGTCCGTCGTAAGCTTATCGCTATTGCTAAAGTACTCAGTTTCTTTCGGCTGTAACGCAGTTTCTGTTTCATGGGAGCAATCCTTATATTTTCGTGTTTGAAAAAACATTCATTATTTAATCATTTTCATTTAGTTTCATTAATTTTATTTTCAATTTATTACGTTAAATTTCGTTTATTCACTTAATTGTTTTTGGGTAGAAGTATTCTCCTAACTAATGTTTTTACATATTTGCTTCAGCGTATCAGGTAGTCAGTAAACAATTCATTTTATATCATTTCCCTCCTTTCTGATTAAATAAGATAACTTTATATGCGCGTTTTTATTATAAATTATTTTAAAATGAACTAAAAAAAATTATCGTCACGCGTGTAACCGAATGTGACATGCAAATAAACAAGCTGTCAATGACGATTTCTCGCAGACAAAACAACATAAAAATAAAAATAAAAATACGCGGGATGACTGTAAAAAAAGTTAAAATTTATAACTTAAGTGATAATAACTTGTCATTTCTAATTTGAACGCAAGCGGATAAGGTTACCTCAAAGCCCTCTTGTCTTCGAGTTGTGTTATTTTTGTTGTTGCTTTTTTTTTTTTAATTATCTTTTGCTGTATTTATTAAAATTTTATTTCGAAATCGGAACGTCGTTCATCGCCGACCTACGCGCCAGAAATGTGTACCAATAAAAGAGACTTCTTTTCACAAAATGTATGATGTTAGGAATGCAATTTTTTATATTTTTTTTCTAGGAAAACGTTTTCGTTAAAAAGCAATATTATCATTAATAGATTTTGATTAAATTAAATAGCAGTTAATAAAAATGTCTATTCTCTTCGTGCGATGTGGATAAGTAGAAATTCCAAATGCTGTTTTTAAATTTTCTTATACATTAAATTAGTGGTATTCAGTTTTAAACGAATGTCGTCTGTTTTTGATCCGTCTGACATAAATATTCAGGATCTAAGCTTGGAACGCCGGTATCGAATCCTTAAATGGTTTCAAGAGTTCCAGCATTAACCTTTTCTCATCGCAGCTTAGAAACCTTATTTCTGAACATTAATAACACGTTGTGAAGATATCATATCAAATGTTTGAGATTTTAGTCTCGACACGCGCTTTTGGACTTGAGGGAAAAATAATTTGCAATAATAACTTATGATATGTTTAATAACTGTTTACTCTTTACACTGTGTTCTATTAACCCTGTTAAATTTTAAGCGTTAATATTTCTCGAGTTTTCTTACTTTTTTTCTTCTTTTAAACCCCCAGCATGGGTGAGGGAGAGTACGTTACGTTCGAGTGTGGCTGGAGAACTCTTATACAGTTGCAGACGTAAGTGTGTCCAACTTAATCCACAGCAAACAAAAAACGCAAACGCTTTAATTTCGCCCATTTCCTATGCAAATACAAAGCAAAAAATAAGTAAATAAAATAAAAAGACAAACTACTGAAATTGTATGCCAATGTGTATGTTGTCTCGCTTTCGCTTGCTTGCAATGAACGATATGAACGATTAGGAGCAGCGCAGGTATGAAAAACATGAACGACTATGGCTGTCTGGAAATAAAATAAATCATACTTTGGGTGGGAGGAAAACCCGTGCGGAAAAACTGTGGCAAGTTATCACTCTTTTAATCTCTAAAAATTACACTTTTGAAAAGGTAAAACACAATTAAAAAAAAAACAAAAAAAACTTAGATTTATAAGCATATATTACTGCTCATAAATGATAAAACTTGCATTGTTTTCTGTTCCTTCTGAGCATTCTCCACTTGACAATTATGTCGGCTTCTGTTTCTCCGCTTTGGTATGTTAATGCATTTGATTTCACGCTGTGTTGTTGCACTTAAACTCTTGCTTAAACGCTCAATAACATTCCTATCTTACAGACATGCATAAACGCATACACTGCTTACTTACCCTTGCATGCGCTCTTTGTCTGTCTGTTGCTTAAGCGGGAACACTAGTGTTGCTGATTGTGTGTAGTAAATCTATGTTCGTCTACACTTTTATGTACTTTATCTCCAGTGATATAATGAAAAGTAAATGTTTGTCATGGAGCATATTTTCTTATTTCCGACGTCTATAGTACAGACGAGTATTTCGCTTTTGCACTTTCGTTGGCGAAATATAAGTTAGAGGTGGTTTTGGGTGCTTAAGGTTAATAGGAGGGCAAACGACAGACAGACAGACAGACACCCGACACAAGGACAAACTAAACTAGCTTTGAGATTTTTCCTTTACTTCGTACAATTTTGTGTTTTTAATTTGTTATTGTCTTTTGTTACAGTGAGTATCAGATGAAGGAGGAAGAGGCTCGTCTTGCGTTGCTCGAATATGCCCAGGGCCATTGTTGCTATGGGAACTCAGCTGCCAGAAACATGTGCATTACAAAGAAAACCTACAGTTCTGCCTTCTGCGTAAGTCATTTACATTGTTTTTAAATTGCAGTACCTAGATGGTTTTGGGATTTCAAGTTGCCAGTGGCTTCTCATATCTAAAAATGAAACTCTTTTAATTTATTTATTTTTAATCATAATGAATCAACCTAAACGTTATATAAAATAAAAATTTTAAAGCACACACTTTCACCTTAAAAAGTGTAGTAGAAAGTAAAAAATCTAATTTTATAAAAAAGGTAAGTGTGGTGGCCCGTTTATTTTATTATGCAGTATTTTCTTTTTTAAAATCTAATTTTAAACTTACCATCACACTTTTACCTTTTTTTAAAAAAAAAAAAAATAGATTTTTCACTTTTTACTGCACTTTTTAAGGTGAAAGTGTGCGCTTTAAAATTTTTATTTCATATATTTTATTTTATTCTTTTTAGTCTTTATTTAAAAAAATAAGCTTTTAATATGATTACTATAAAATCAAAAAAAAAAACCTTGGATCTCTGCCCAGTCGGCTACGTCTGATCTCGGGAAAGCGTTTACAGTACATTACGCTGGCTAATCATAAACAATGCTCTCCACAATCAACAACTTTGCTAGCATTGATGATCAAATTAACAATTGCAAAAGACAATTAACAACGATAACAAAAAACAACAATACAGGCAGTCGTTACGCCATGGTTGCACTGTATACATATTAAACTTAAATATTAAATAACTTACGAATAACTGAAAGATTAGTGAAACTAATGATTGAAGCATGCATTGTCATCGATCAGACGCCGTTGGGTAAAATTGCAGAGCTGTAGGTAATCAGGAAGTAGGCAAAATATTGATTACAAAATTTGCGCACAAACACACAAACAAGTGAAGTTCAATAAAAGTGTGTAATAATAATAAAATAAAGAAGATTGTCTGTTAATGTCGGCTGGCTTTTTGCACATTGCGTAAAAGGGAATTTTTATGAGCCCTCATTGTCATCCCTGTCTCTGAATTTGATCTTTATCTCTGATATACTGTGGAACTGGGAAACCTGAAAAAAAAAGGGAAAAAACTTCTCTAATTCACAAATAAGAACAAGATAGGAAATACTGTGATGTTTCATATGTTGTTTTTACTTGCGGATTAGAAGTTTTTGCGTTTCTTTTCTGATTTACATAAAAGAATTAAGGTCCTGGAAAATATTCATAAAAGTAAAACGAACCCGTTAACTCAGTTTCCGTGAAATAATTAAAAAATAAATAAATAAACAGTGAGAATGCGTGGTACTGCGTTACCATAACGATGTCAATGGACCAAAATGTTAGCTTTAACCACCTATTATAACTCTTACTTAACTTTTTGATGCTCTATTCGAATCTGAAGTCTAAATCAAATAATTCGAAAAAAAAATGGCAACAGAACGACCGACTTCGCAAATCCAGAAACGATTTTTTCAACGTCGTTGAAAGTTTAGAGGAAACGCATTGTTGCGAAAATAGTGTGGACGTTTTCGTTCTTAAATATTTCTCACTTTGTCATTCGATGAAATATTTAATATCTTAAAAACACTAAGAGGATCTGTTTTTATAATCCTACTCGGGAAAGTATACAATTTTTTCGAACATAGTGGCAATCTTTTACTATT
>JAHWFO010007706.1:603902-614185 GCA_023313115.1 Rhysida immarginata | reverse complement strand
AAAACTAGATTTAAATAGAAGAAAAATTTCACACAACATATATGACCTAACTATGTCAAAAATCGAAAAATTACGCTCTTCAACCCGAATTCAAACCCGTGACCTCAAACCTATCAGACTGGCAAACATTAGAGGGAAAGGATAAATGAATTCTCTAAATGTTTGGCAACTTTATTTTTAATGTGACTCATAACTCGGAAATCCATTGTTTTTGCTGTCGCAAGTTAAGAGAGGGGATAATTCTGCGGTGTCGAGAATAACCAAAAGATTGTAAACACGAAAGGTTAGGTATTAAATTAGTGTATTTAATAAAATTAGTTTAGAGGTTTATTTATACCTATAAATATAAAGTGTTATTCTTTTTTATTATTAGTTTATTAAATGAAACTGCTCCGAAGAGAATTGTTGTAATCAAGAGCAAAATTATTCCTACCATAGAATATGCTTGCTATTTTGATTTGGTCCGCTTCCTCGAAATTTAAAATCAACCAGGTTAAGATCGCATATAACAATATTAAACGTATTGCATCATCACTAGAAAAAGTAGCATCGATTACCGCATCTTGTAATACCGCTGATTTACCTACCTCGCAAACCGAGCAAATTTGAAAGAATTATATCGGACAATCACTGACCCGTAACACTCGCGTTACTAACTGGACTAGTTGATAAACAAAATGTAAGAATGAACCGTAAACTATGCTTTCTACCAATAAAAAGAATTCTAACTTCATAGCAAATAAATTTTCCTTTAATTCGATAGATTTATATAATGAAATTCCTTTAAATATTAGAGAACAAATATTAGAATACTCGTCCTAATCTTGCCATCGTCACAACCGACAAATTAGTAGTAACAATCTGATGTCCAAACAAAAACACTTTGCTATTCCTACATTAATTTAAAAAGGCAGTCTGATCACCTTAGTTCTTAATAATAAACGATTAAGAATGATGCAACTTACCTCTAATGAGCTGAAATTTTTTACAAAAACAGAAAAATTTCCTTATTTACAGAATCTTGGGTAATCACTATTGAAAATATTTCGTGAAGTTGTTTAAAAACTGGCATTATGAAGAGAGAGATTTTAAAATGCGTCTGGGAATTTTTATAAGATTCTTGAATTTAAATTATCATTATTATTATATACAAAAACCGTTACTGCTCTTCGAATCGGACACACACTGATTAGATTAAAAACGGGACTTTTCCCGCCGGATGACGCAATTCAGATCTGGCAACCAATCAAATATTCTGATTTCCAGCAGATTTTTATTTTCAATGTTATCGATTATTTACAAAAACATATTTAACTTTCTTTTAAGTGTTTTTTGTGTCTATGTAGAGTTTGCGCATTACCAGTATTTATGTTTGATTCTAAAGACTTTTATGCATGAACGGTTATGCAGTGTTGTAATTGCTTTGTTACTTTCTTTTTTCAGTACAAACTGGAAACCTTCACAGAAATGAGGCAGACGGCTTTTGCGTTCGAACCGTACAATGGTGAGCTTTTAACAATTTTGTAAGGAGGCATAGTCGTAGTAAAAGCAGTGACATTAGTCCATTTATTTATCAGTGACAAGTTATTATCTGACAAGCTACTTTTTAAAATTTCAATTTAGTTTTCTTATGTACGTGACTAAATATAGCTGTGTTTAAGTTTTATCTTACTAATCTCTACTTTGATAAAAAATAAAGCATCAATCATAGTAATAGCTAATAGTCTGTTATAGTAAACTGATATGTACTTGTGATCTTGGTTGACATTCTATGACAAAAGAAACCGATGGATTAAAAAAGTAATAAATTTTTCAGTGGAATTAATGCTTGCATAAAAGGCTTCTTAGAATGTATACTGATAGTTCATTATGAAAAGCAAAATTTCCTCGTTTTAATGTATTCGAGACAAAGGCTTTTGTTTTCATCTGTTATAGAATTATTACACGAGGTATCTATTTAGACTCGATTTATTTTAAAATGTGTCTGACAGTACGTACTTTAAACATTTTAAATTCCCTTGGGACTTTTATAATTTTTTAACTGGTACTTTAATCGTCTAGAGGTCTTGCCAATGAGTTACATTAGGATTATTTTTTTTGTCATACTGAACTCTTTTCTTAGACTTTTTAATGAATTGTATCTTATAAATTGGTTTGTTTGCTTATGGTTGTTTAACTTACTTGCAGGTGAAACGCTCGACACATGCGCACAGGGTACACCACCCCAGCCATGGGATATCGAAGTCTCACAACCGGACCCGTTCAAGAACAACACCCAGTACATCGAAGTGCCTCACACGGCTTCCCTCATCACGTGCCACCAGTGCAACAGTACAGGAAAAATCCGAGACAACGCTTGTCACGGCGATGGCAACGTAAGTCACCATACTTTGCGGTTTTTGAGTGTGTTTGAATTTGGTTAGTGATCGATTAAAGATGGCTCTTTGATGTCCTTTCAGATCCCATGCATCCACTGTCATGGCGACGGTCATCGACCAAGTTCTTCTGGTTACAGAGAACCGTGCAACTTCTGTCACGGTAAAGGCAACGATGAGTAAGTATATTTATCTTTTTTTATCTTCTGAGAGAGATACACACTGGCCAGTGGGTTAGACGGCATAGTCAATAAGGTGTTGAAGTTCTTGTAAATCAATGAAAGAACAGGCGTTCACGAGACATTCCTTCAGTCTTCGCAGATTTGTTAGAAAAGGATCTTGCTGTCAAATATATCCTTTCAACATGCCCAAAACATTCTCTGAGGTTGAGATCTGGGCCTTGGGGCAGCCAGGGTAAATGACAGAAGTCAGCTTCGTGCTCTCTGAACAACTGCTTAACCAACCGTGCGTGATAGCAGTAGCATTGTTACCGACATGAAGAAGCACACAATGTTCGAGTATCAGGGGACCAGTTCCATACCAGCAGAAGTTTCATACCATTGAAACCACCACCATAACTTGAGTTGTCTTGATAAAGCATGCTGGACTCGTTGCTTCATGAGGCTTCCATCAAACCTTCTACCTAGTATTGGTAGAAAACGTGTATTGTGATTCGTCAGACCTCATAACGACTTTCCAGACTCCACTGTAGACTAACTTTCCTGTTCTTTGCAGAAATCAGGGATTCTTGTATAGGCATACGACTGCCAATTTCGATCCGCTTCAATTCATGGATTCTGCCGAATCTATGGGTCGGGAATAGCCTTGGTTAAAAGCATTTGGCAGTGTTGCACAGAGCATGTCCTGCATTAAACAACGGCGGTCTCGCTAGGATGTCTCTGAGTCACACTTCCTCCTTTTAGACAAAGACTGGATATTTTTCCAACGGTTGAATACTCTGGATATACTCGGACCTACTTCGTTGTTTCAATCGTAGCTCCAGCTAGACGAGCACTAATAATGAGTACCTTTTCGAAATCAGCTAGAAATCTCCTCCAGCGTTTTGTAACCACACTGCCATACGAAATGTTCAGCATGCTGGCAATTTCCGCCAGTTTTATGCGCCGATTCTCTCTAATGATCGCATCCACACGGTCAACATTTGCAATGGTACGGGACGTTGCGGGCCTGCCTACGCGATCTTCGTCTGTGATATCCGTGCGTCCTGCTTCAAGTTGTTGACACCACTTTACAATTCCTTGCCGGGAAATTGCACGCACTCCATATACAGCAGTGGTTTCACGATGAATGTCCGTGCAATTCACCCGTTTGGGCCATAGAAATCGGATTGCTGCTCGCACCTCAAGTTTGGAGTGGACATCCAGTTGACGCGCCATTGCTTTTAGCCCGCTAGTCACACAAAACACGACGGGAAACCACAGCAACCGTCCTATCCGACGTCTGCGCAGTTAATGTCCCTTTCTCCGCTTTGCCCAAGATTGCGACACACAGCGCGCTCCTGCGGCGAGTTAGTACAACTTACTTTTTGATCTCCCCTCGTATTTTGCATAAAAAACGAATTAAAATTAACATATGTTTCAGATATGTTTCTAATTCATTGGCCAGCGTGTGTTCATAAAATGTTAGTACAAGATGTGTATACAAAATATTATTGACAATTTCTTAATAGAGTGAAATTTTTTTTTTAGGTGTAGTACGTGTGGTGGGACCGGATGGCAGACTTGTAAATCGTGTTCCGGTAAAGGTCAACTGAAGTGCTACATCCGGCTCACAGTTAAATGGTGAGTTAAATATAGATATGGAAGAAATAGTGGAAAAGTAAAGATCGAATAGGATCGTAAATAATAATACTTCATTCACTGAAAAATAGGAGTAACAACGTCAACGAGCACATTGCCGAAAATGCCAATCTCCCAGACAAGATATTCAGGAGGATTTCGGGAAGGACAGTGTATTCGGAAAAGCAAGAAAAAGTGAGGAATCTGGTGGAATATTCATAATACTAAAAAAAAAATAAACAAGTAAGAGTGCAAGTGACAAAATAAATAAATCTCTTCTTTATTTTCCTCTTAAACTTGAAAGGTCTGTCCAATTAGTCATTTCCCGAACAATGAAATCAACATGGCATCTTGTCAACTAATCAGTAAACATGAAGAGCAGTTCTCTAAGGAAAGAATTCTCATGCAGGTAAGATATACAGGAATTTAAGTAAAATAAGGTGCAAGCCAGGTGAATTTTATTGAAAATCAACAAAATGGGTTACTTCCTAATGAAATCACTTTAACAGTATATTAGTGTGAATAAAACTAAAAACACTTTGCCATTTTTTATATAAATAACTCTTTTTTATTAATGTTCTCAATAATTTAGATAATTTTACCTGCATCAAAATTATAGAGCTACCTTTGAAAATAATGGATGTGTTCCATCTAACCACATTACACGATCCAAAATAAGTCTGTATCTGTTCTTGTCAACACAAATTGCAAAGAGGACACTCATCAACAAAGGTGACCATGGAACGAGAAAAATTGCAGCTTCATTAAACCCATCAAATCACGTTGTTGAAAAGTATATTACTTTATACGACAATTACGAGGGGAGATCAAAAAGTAAGTTGCACTAACTCGCCGCAGGAGCGCGCTGTGTGTCGCAATCTTGGGCAAAGCGGAGAAAGGGACATTATGCGGAGAAAGGACACCCGTGAATTGGGCTGCAACAAGGGGACAATTCGTCTGATTCTCATGCTGCCTGACCGCATACCTCCATTCGTGTGAAGCAATTTCTGACCAAACACAGCATCACAGAGCTCAACCACCCCTCCAAGGATTTTTTTTTCCTGTTTTCACATATGAAAAACACTATGAAAGGTACCCGATTTCAAGACGTTTCCGACATTGAGGAAAACGTGACGTCGGAAATCAAGAGGATTCCGTCCGAGAACTTTAAAAGCTGTTTTACAAACTTGTACAAATGCGCTCAAAAGTGTATTGCCCTGTGGAGATTACTTTGAATCGTATAAAACAGAATTTTCATTTGAACTTCCCGTTTGTGAGTATTTGTATTAGTCCGGGCATTTAATTGCCACACCTTGTACATTTCTCGACTGTGAAAAGACTTAACAATTAGTTTCTTTTAATGAAACTATGCTGCACATTGCCTGCGATCAGAAACATTCTTTCTTTGCTAAAAAAACACAATATACAAGATTTAGCAAAGGGGAAACTTACGTTGTGTCTACTTTTAGTTCTTCTATTTCAAATTAACTGTTCAAATGTACGACTTTAAAACAAAGTCCTAATAAGATTTTAGTCTATAGCATGAGCAATACAGAGTCTAATACTCAATTAAGCTATAAAGTACAAGGGTTCCCTGAGGTAGACTACGCATTCTTCTCCCCGGTAAAAAGATTTCCACAGGCGCGAAGCTAGACAGGAGTAATTAGTGTCACTCACCATCCGCAATCGGAGCATAGGTATCAAGCTCGACATCAAATATAACACCTCTTGGGAGCATGAGGCGGGAAAGGACGTTCCATCCGGACAAAGCGATGATATAAAATGAGGCTTCATAGAAGTAAGAGATACTTAGAATCTTACATCAGGCACAAATAGAATGGAAAGAAGTCTTCATCGAGTCCAAGAAGATAGGTGAAGTTGAACCACAGCTGTGATCCACTAAACATGGCTTACTGGTTAGGCCATCCATATTCTGGCAGTTACCACAGGAAAAACCAGAAGAAAGATCGGACTAGCTGTATTTCTCAGAAAGATAAAAAAATTCAGAATATACTTACTTTTCATTATACCGAGAAAATGCGCAGTAAAAGATTGTTATCTCAGTAGAATGACAATTCATTGTTAAAAAGTTGAAACACAGCAACAATAGACACTCATTAAATAAATTTAAAAGATAACTTAAAAATAAATCTTCACATTAATTAATAAAGTACTGCATAAATTCAAACAAATCTATAATTAAAGTATTACTTAATATTGTCGCAATTTTCAATAAAATTCACCTGGCTCTATTTTTTTGACTCGCACTTTAGCTTTAAATGGCAAATAAAATTTGTCAAATATTAATTTTTTATTTTTTTTCTACTGTGCAGCGTCAGCAAGTGAGTCTTATTCCCATCCACGAAATCAGCTACAAGTGGAAGAACCACCAAGGCAAATTCTACGTCTGTGGAGACGAAAAAGAAGTCTACGCTCCCGACTATCCTCAGTCGTGTTGCTGGGGTGCGGGAAATTGTTCCATCCTTTAGGACAATTGTTGATCCATCCTTCTTTTAATTTATGTCAGTAATAATCATCGTGCGCTTCGTTGAATATATATAACAATATCTCTTCATTTAAGAGACCCAAGAAATGCTGGCAGCCTGTCAAAATAAATATATATTTTTAAAAAATACAAGGAAATTTTTAAAGAATGCATTTGGGTGCTATCCATCCAATAAAACGAATCTCACATGTTTAAGGTGATTTGGAATGAAAGTGGCAAAGGTGTTGCTAAAATTTAGCAATACCGCTGCATCCTCCCAAACACTATCTAGCAATTATTATTATTTCTTGATGAAGAATCGAGGAGTAAATTGTGGTTGCAAGTACCACTACTTAATGTTCCTTTAAAAACCACCTGTTGAGGTGTTTAAAAGTGTATATGTGTTGCAAATACTTTTATCTATAAATAGAAATTATTAAAATAAAACGAAGTCTACATTATTCGTTGATTATCTAGAAAACGAGAGTTTTATTCGAACTTGATAGTGAGTGTTGTATTAAATCGAGGAGAATTTAATCTTTCAGGGACTGTTACATTTACCTATTTCATTTTGATTGTAAAAAACGTTTATAATGGTTTCTGAATTCGATTAATTATATCTTGGAAAGACTTTTCTTTTTTAGATGTTTATGAAAATGTTGTTTATACATTGCATGTTATTTGCATTAAGAGAATGTTAAATTTTTATTGTATTTTCGGAAAATTATCAACTAAATGATTTTCCCGTAAGTGTATGGCATTTAGACTTAATAATATTTTGTAAGTAAGAAAAAATAAATAATTACATCGCGTCAGCACTTATTTACATAATACACGAGGCCGTATTCTTAGGGTTACGCTCCATTTTCATTCCTGTTAACTTCATCCAAAATGGCCATAAATTTAAGAAAAAAAAAAAATTGTACCTGCCTGTGTGTGGTTGCCCGCCTACACTTCGGGGTTTCATTCCTTCCATTTCATACGCAAATGTTTTTAACACGCATTCTTCTATTCGAAAATTTGTATAAATCGAGGGATTCTAACTGTATTCAGTCATTCCATGTGTTTGGGACATTATGAAGAACTCATTGATAGCTAATAGAGAAACGATCTTTAAATACGAAGTTAAGTTTACGATGAATTGTTTAATGACGAAAAGTTAATTAGCAACATTGTTCCTAAAATCATTTCTTATATTTGTAAATTATATTGAGTTGTGATTTGAAAATATTCAGACCTAGACTCTGTAATCGAATTTTGTTACCCCCCCCCCCCCAAAGAAGCACAGAATGACAACGAAATAATATCATCGTTTATTTTTATGGGGAAAATATTCAACTTGTTTTTACATAGTATCAGTTTTATAATGTAAATATTGTATATTTATATGCAAGTCTTATTGATATTTAAACGTTTTAAGATATATGGAAAAATTTCATATTTTAAAATGTAAATAAACATTGTTCTTCATTATAGTCAGTCTATATATATGTAAATATGTATGTTAGTATACCACAATAAAGGATTATATGTACAACGTTTGCATTGTTACCAGCTAAGATTTGTTACTTAGACTGCTTCACAGAGAAATTGCAACATCATGCAAATTTTTGCAATTTCCCGCGAATGATATCATTGGAAAGTGTAATAATAAGGGGACAGGTAGTTAATTAATTCCGATCGTAACGCTCAAAAAAATCCCGATGTCCCCCTTTTTCCTGGCATCCGTCTTCCATTCTCTCTGGAAGATCCTCAATATCATGAACAGGAGTGGGATAAACAATAGATTTTAGAGGTACCCATAGATTAAATCCATGGATTATACACTATATGATCAGAAGTTAGGAACACTAGGAGAAATGTGAGTTAAACAGTAATTCCTTGAATATTTACGGAATATCGAATAGGAACTTAGCACGCCTAAAATTTAATACCGATCAACGAGACACAGCGATTTCTATAATTAAGAGTGGAAAATGGTAAACGTATCTCGTTAGCAAGCCGTGTAGGATAATTATGCCTGTCTCGGTTACAACAAATTGGTATGGGGCAGTTAAAATTAGGAGTGCGTTAGAAGTCTTATAAATAAAAGAACATAAGGATAAAAGTGAGATCACTTTAGTTATAAAAGTCTTTTTTATCAAACATGGAGATCACTTTAGTTATAAAAGTGAAAGTTCTATCATATCTAGAATACTCCGCTATATTCTCGGCTAGCGTGTCAACACATTGTTTCCAACGAATTAAAGCAGCATACAATGATATATTAAGAACCGCCTATAAGGCAACAAAATATGCCTCTGTAACTGAATTATATTTTAAAAATGACTTACCGACTCTTGACATCTTCAAAACTTTAAATCTCCTCAATGAATTAACTGGTGCCCTTCGAAATAATCTTCACCCAGCTTCCTTCCTACAAGAATGGATACTGACGTCCCCTAAAGTTCGTCATACAAGAAGATACAAGATAGATATTCCCCATAGACTATCTAACTTCATGAGTAAATACTTCCCCTATAACGCTATACAGATTTGGAACAGCTTACCGCTGAGCACACGAAGTATAGCCATGAACTGTCGATCACCAACCTGTATTACGACCAGGGTTGCCAGATCGATCTCCTCGAACGCCACCTACCATCCCCTAAAATTCCACCGAATTTCTCCAAATTCCACCTAATTTGTCAAATAAAGCACCAATGGGAGGCCAGAACCAATTCTCGAAAGCAGATTGGCTACTGTATCGTTACAATACGAACATAGGAGCAGAAACAATGATATGACGTCATCATTACTCTAATCTTTCATTGGTTCAACCGATTTTTATATCATTCCACCTAATTCCACCGAACAGGCAATTCCACCTACGTGCCCAATTAAAGTATCCAAATTCCACCTATTTGGTGGAATTCCACCTAATCTGGCAACCCTGATTACGACATGTACAAGTACTCACTTCAAAAGATCAATTAAGGACTTCTACTATAATATTCATAAGAACTAGGGAGTCTGTCCCATTTTAACTTTTAATTTTTAAACTTTGTTACTCATTTTCCTCTCCTCTTTGTCATTATTAAGTACCGAAAGGTGCTTTATGCTATCAGTGTGTGGAAACGTGTCTGTCTGTCTGTCCGTCTGTAACTCAAACTCCTCCGAGGCTATGAAAGATTTTCAAAATCTGTTTTCGTCAGTCGATGAATATGGTTCATGGCACGAACCAGTTACAAATATTATCTAAATCGGTTCATTGGCACGTGCACAAATGGTAACTCTATTTTCCCGCCTAGCAATCTTCAATGGGAAGATATAGTGAGTAATATATATCAAACAAATCGTAATGACGAGATATATATGCGGTTATTCATTATTATTTTCGTCAGTTGATGAACATGGTACATGGCACGAATCAATCGCAAATATTATCTAAATCTGTTCAATAGCACGTGCACAAATAGTACCTTTACGACCCCACCTAGCAATTTTCAATGGAGAGATATACAGGGTGAATACAAGTCTGAACCTTCCTTTTATTTTTTGAACCGAAGCAGATATGTCAATTTTGATGAATCCAATGAATAGGAAGTTGTGGGTGGCCTATCCCATGGTGCACTTTTCATCATC
>JAHWFO010007706.1:570626-603502 GCA_023313115.1 Rhysida immarginata | reverse complement strand
TATTAAGTAATATATCAAACAAATCGTAATGACGAGACAGAAGCGGATATAAATTACTATTTTCGCCAATTAATAAATAAGGTTCCGGGAATGAACCAATTTGAAAATGGTTGAAATCGAAACAATAACACGTGCTCTAATAGTATCCTCATGACACCCTCAAAAATTTTGAGTGCTAAAATATGGCATGTAATATATCAAACGACTTGGAATGATGTATCAAGAATGAATATAACGTAAAATTAACGATAGTCGAAATTGGTTTCAAGGAACCTGGTTTAGTGGAACCGTTATGGTTCATTGGAACTATCAATGCTAAAATATGGCATGTAATATATCAAACAACTTGGAATGATGTGTCATGAATGAATATAACGTAAAATTAATGATAGTTGAAATTATTTCAAAGGTACGTGGTTTAATGGTATCGTTATGGTCCATTAGAAACTTCCAATAGGGCGGTTTAAAAATATGGTTCCGCGAATGGTTTAGTTTAACCTTTCGGTACTTGGTTATGTCATTCATTAATGGTTTATTAAGTACCGAAAGGTGCTTTATGCTATCAGTGTGGGGAAACGTGTCTGTCTGTCTGTCCGTCTGTCTGTCTGTCTGTAACTCAAACTCCTCCGAGGCTATGAAAGATTTTCAAAATCTGTTTTCGTCAGTCGATGAATATGGTTCATGGCACGATCCTCAGTGGTTGCGTGATCGCTTCTGATGCCCGAGGACGCGGGTTCGACCCCGGCCGAGGACGACGAGGATTTTTTCAGGGGGAAAATCCTGAGATCACGCACTTCCTTCGGAAGGGAAGTAAAGCCGTTCGTCCCGTGTAGTCGTTTGCCGGCTGCACGTTAAAGAACCCTTGCGAGGCAAAATTTGCGGCCCCTATAACGCCGTCCTAAAATGACCATGGCAGTTGAAAAGGACGTTAATACCAAACAAAACAAAACCACATTGCTTCATTCAATGGCGAAGAAACGCGATCTCTCACAGAAAGAGAAAGAACGCATTGTTAGAATGCATTTGGCTGGGAATACCCATGTCCATGTAGTATTTTAGATTGGATTTATTCAAAGTGCTATTTCAAAAATTGTTAAAAATTTTAAAAACTATAAGCCAACGCAAAGCTAACGGAAGAAATGTGGCCGAAATAACAAGAAACAGAAGTACCACGGGGAACTTTTAAAAGAATCCGCAAAAACCGCTTCTGCAGTTTCAAGATTCTACACAAGTTATAATGCGTTTCCTCAATATTACACCCAATCTCATAATCATGCATTTCTAAGATAAATCCCAATATTCTTTTAATTATTAGGCCCACCGCACACAAAGCGACTAAAAAGAAACAAGTTACAAACTTAAATCGCCAATCAGTTGCTAAATAGCAGCCGCCCGTGAATTTCAGTTAGCATCCGCACACAACGCTACTTGTTGGTAACCAGTTTGTAACGCGTTGGTGATCAATCAGCCGAAACTCGACATGCAGAGTCGCTCGGCAATTTTGTTCTAGTTTGTTTTGTAAACAGTTATGCGAAACGGCGAAAATGGCAGAACAATCCTTGAATTAATCTAGAGTCCTTGAATTTAGACTAGACAACTCTTGCAGCAACAAATGCTCTCCATTTTATATTTTTTTCAATGTAGAGGTGAATCCAATATCTCCTTTATTTCTGCTGCTTTCTCCTTTTTCTATTTTAATAATAAAGGATAATACCATCATCATCACTTGAATCACTAGACATTTTTAACACGATAATAGCTTTAATCACAATAATAAAATTATAATTTAAACACAATGTTATAACAAAGCCGCGATAATCCAGGAGTGACTTCGCATGTGTCTCGCTGGCAAACGCGAGCACAATAGTTACAGAATTTTATAAACTTTCAGTACCGTCGTGTGCATTCATAGTTTGTAATTAATTAGTTTGGTTTCTTTTAAGTCGCTTAGTGTGCAGAGGACCTCATTCAATACCGTCAACAAACTCTCTTTTTATGATGATCGACTCAAAATTTATAAAACTAACACGTTTCACATCACAGGCAAGTAAACTTAAGAGATGGCGTGTGCAATTTCAAATCTTATTTTATATTTGTTTACTTGGGTTACGAAAAACAACATAACCCCTGACAAGGTAAAACATAATTTATTTTAACCTTGCCAGCTTTTCAAAAACTCAAATCAGATAGTAAGGACTTATTTCCTTTTGAGGCAAATAAAGAAGTAAGATAATCAAATATATCATTTCAGTCCACCTCCTTTTGAGAAGACACAGCATTCTACTTGGTCTGCTCTGAAATTGATTAACATTAAAAATAGCCAGCGCAGAAATACTAATTGTTGTTCATGATAAGCAATTAATAGAAGCTTTTTTCTATGCAAACCATTAACAATGTAGAAGAGGTAACGGATAATCCTTGTAATAAGAAAAACTGCTTAAAACCAAGGTATATAGAATAAGGTACCGCCACTTTGACTGGCGAGCGCAATTCGCGAACAAGCGTCGCTTCGTATGACGTCACGAAACAGAAACTGATAATTGACGATCGCTTTAGATATTACATAAAATCAAAAACACTAGTGGAAAATTTCAAATAATTTCTTTTTATTTCACCCTGTACTTTTTAAATTACCCATATTAAGTAACTATTGACTTAAGGACTTAACTAACTAAACGATTTAATTAATTAAACAGAATAAACGACTTACTTTAAGAGAAATTTAAAAAGTTTTTTAACGCTGGGTGCCTCTGCTAGTGAAAAATAAAATCAGGCTTGGTTGCTTATAAAACAAGAAGTAAACAGAGCCTAATGAACACCAGGCTATGGTAAACACTCAAATTAAGTTGGGGATATTATATTTATTTTCAACAATTTATTAATGTGTGGATAATTTGTTTCTCAACAGTGGAAATTTCTATTTTCTTCGCCGACGTCGGAATTTTGAATTCTACTGACTGATTTCTGATGATAGTTTTGCAATTCTTTCTTTGGCTCGTTTTAAAATCTCACGCTTTCCTCATAACGTTTACGTCGATTTGATAGTTTAGGTGATGTTGTTGATGGTACATGCGTTACGTTTTCTCCGATATTGGCAGCGTTTGCTCTTGTATGAGATGATATTTCAGGATTCAGTGATGGTACTGCTCCCTTCTTCAACCTTTTCACTTGTGGGAGATCTAATAGTACATTTTTCAAATCACGCTCATAGTCTGAAGGTTTGAAATGGGCTGAACAGATTTTGATAATAATTTGGATTGAGTCTGTCAGCTTTTACAGAACGCTATCCATGCTATTTTAATAGGTGCATCTTTTGGAATTGAATGATAAATTATGTTTACTGTTTTTCTCGCATGTTTTGAACAAATGGCAACTGAGCAAGAGGATGTATTTTTTGATATTTTCACATAATTTTTACTACACGAATTATTTTTTTCTCGAAAAACTTGCGATTCACAGTTCATCGACTATCGATTTAAAAAAATTATTCTAATTAATGGAAAATTAAGCCTAAAATGAGGTATTTATGGTTTAATAAAGATTAAAAAAAGGTTGAATTTGATGAAGAAATGTAAAAGAATCTCCGATTTTCCCCGTTCAGTTAATGAAACTCGCACGGTTCCCGTCGTCTGCTGTCGCCTGGTTTCTGTTTGATGACGTATTGCGCAGACGGCATTAAAAAGAACGCATCGCGCATCTCCAAGTGCTTACCCCCTGGCTTAAAACGTTAAGAGCGGAAACTCTCACGGAAGTGCTGGTATGAAATAACGCTTCTTCCGCCCTCTAGTGATTCGAATTTATAACTGCGGTGTGCTACTATACAGTAGGATAAGTTAGCATTCATTCGTCTTCTACTGGGAAGTATTGTGTTATATGGATAACTCAATATGTTTTTCTTAACATCAAGCTTTCTATCAGTTTATTTGTGCTGGAGTATCTGGCTTCGTGCAGTCCGACCATACCACTTGTTCTTATTGAACTATCAGCAAAGTTGACCCAAACGAACTGGGAGCACTGCAGTGAAGCATCCCTCTGTGAAGCAACTGTTTCATATGACTGAATCTGCAAACTGAATTGTCGCGAATTCTGTGACAAATAAAATAAGTATTGACCATCAGTCCTGTAACTGGCTGGGGGGAAATCAACTGCCCCCTGTAACCAAATAGGTTGAGGTATGTATCAATAATTTGCCCCCGGAGGGAGACGTCGTAGACAGAACGCCGAAGGCAGAAAGCCTGGGTCACACTGGCGTAAAACGCCACATAATTACGCCTACGTAAATACGTCGCAGAAAAGACGTCGACGTTCAGCTGTTCAAACTGAAAGCGTATAGCGCGGCGCAATTTGTGATGTCGTTTCGCTATTGGTTTAAAGCATGACATCACTTGAAGTAGCTTCAGCATGAATGCCAACAGTATTGAGCTTTATCACAAAGTCTGGCAGTATTTTAATAGCCTGGATTTTTTTTTTTTAGTCATACAGATAACTAAACTTACTCACCATTTCTACAAAGCATTCGCTATTGTACATCGCTCTCTTGTCGGCCATCTTGATGGCGGGACAATCGCACTTCTGATTGGCTGGATGTTTGGCGTACGATCTACCACTGATTTATATAAATAACTGGATGGCGCATCTCTCATTAAGAGGATTAAAAAGGGTGATGCCACTGGACGCCATATTTGTAGGGGCAATAGTTTAAACTTTTTTGTGACATTTTTATTCGAGATTATTTCAATATAATTAATTTGAATTTAAATTAAAACTTTTTACTAATCTAATTAAATATTATCTTTTTGGTTTGGCAGAGTATAAAGTAAATAATATTTACGAAACAGAGACTGCTTAATGAAAGCTTACACACATTAAAGATTTGATTTAAAGTATTTTAAAGCTTCATTTTAATTAATTAACATTTTACCATGGTCTCTTGATCCTCTGGTCTGTGCACTCGCGCGAATTCCGTTGTTGGAGTCAACAATTGGATTGCTGTTTTTACTGAAGAGTCGATTTTTGCCCCCTCTATTGCTTGAATTTGGCTATAGCTCAAACTTAACAATGTTTTTTAACGATCGTACAACCTAACAAACTGTCAGCTAATGTTAAGGATTTGTTGCTGAACACGTAATGCATTGTTAAGCTTAAAATACATTGTCATGTTTGGGCTGTAGCCAAACTCATGCAATAGAGGGGGCAAAAATCGACTCTTCAGTAAATACAAACGTTCAATTGTTAACAACCAACAATGGAATTTGCGCGAGTGCACAGACCAGAGGATTAAAAGACCATGATTTTACTTTGACCAATTGTTAAGTTTACTTTGTTTACCTTTACAATGCTCTGTTTCTGGCATTAAAAATCAGAATTGATCCAACAATCAAACAAACACACGATGAAATTTCTTGCCCCTACTAAGATGGCGGATGATGGAGTCAAGTTTTTCACCAGATGCACCATCCAGTTATTTATATAGGTCAGTGGATCTAACGTGACCTAAGAAGTTGAACAAAATTCAACTTCGGTGTAAAGCGTTTTTCCAGTGCAGCGCCAAGCTATTTACCGGAAGTGACATCACCGGCGTCGTTACGTCGGCGTATTTACGTGGCGTTTTACGCCCGTGTGTTCCAAGCCTAACGGAAAATAGTAACTATTGAGGCCCGCACGAAGACGCAGGTTAACAAAGTGGTTTATGCAGTTGAGAACGCAGTAATCCGGTGTAACCCGCTTTAGTAAATGGTGGAGGCCACATTTAACATGTAACTAATTTTAGTAACGATTAAAGACTTGTTAACCTGTGTCTTCGTGTCTAATTTCGTATACGAATATTGCATAGAGTGCCATTCCATGCTGGCGGTGACCTTTCGAACTAATTTTTTTTTTTTTGGTGGGTATGAACTTCCCATGCCCTCTTGTATAATATTACCAAGTATTATAGCTTTTGGTCCAGTAGTTTCTTTTTATGGCCATGTCAAAATGGAACTTTAATTATAAAGACCCTGTATATAAAACAGGACATCCACTGGACTCACTGACTCATCATCGCACAGCAAAATCCACTGGGGCCATCGACTCGAAACTCGGTTGGGTCATAGGACGGATAGCGTAGGGGCGTGCTAAGACGGGGTTTTTCGAAATTCGGGCCCCCTGCCCTCCCAGAGGGGCAGAAAGAAGCTGCACATTCGGTCGCCTAGCTCCACCCCCAATGACCACAGATCTTCGAAATTTTGTAGGAAGGTTTCTTGCTAAATTGCCAAAAAATCAGTTTCCCCGATTTTCGAAATTCGAAATTTAAGGGCGCAAAAACTGGAAAAAAAAAACAATTTTCGGGGGTGTTTTACAAAATTTTCTGATATTTAGATGCAACTTTGTGTGGAATGAAGATAAAGCGACGAAACTCGAAGGGCAGCTTCTCGGGGATATTTCCAAAAAAACAATCTGTTTTTTTCGATTTTCGCTTTGTGAAGGGGGCCAGGGGGTCCCAAAGATTGGGTTCCAGTTTTATGTTTTTGTCGCCTAACTCCAATGCGGAAATGCAGAGAGCTTCAAAATTGCGCACGAGGATGTAAAGGACGTATATAAAAAGGAAGCATTCGTTGGTTTTTGAAAATCCATTTTAAGGGGGGCAGAAATAAAAAAAAATCCGAAAATAGGCCTAATTTTGACGTTTGCGTCCGATCATCGAATTACGATCTTCTTTTGGCTGAAAAAAAGAAGCGTACACGGAAAAGTTAAACGAAATTGAACTCCTTTTTTCTGTGGAATTCCTGCAGTAAAAAGTATAATTTTTTACGCATTCCTCATTCTGTTATGCATTTCACCTTTTTTTTTTTTTTTTTTTTTTTTTTTTTTACGCAAGTGGGACCCTAGCCTTAGTCTGTAATAGAGCCATTAGTACTGTGGCAGTGATTGTGTCAAGGTTACAATGATGTTCCATGCGATGCGAAGTTCTGTTATTTCCAACACAGACGATTGCCTGACACCAAGCTAGCGCACCACTTGCCTAGAGGTTCTGCTCAATACCTTGTAGCACATGTTCCTCCAGGTCTACTGATGAACATCCCTGTATTTTGGGTGGTGCTGTCTATCGGGGTACTTTTCTTGGTATATCCTTGCGGCCTCTCAACCATTCCCATGTGCTTCTCCAACCATCTTGGCTTGTTTCTGATATGAATACCGGACCATTGTACCTCCGCTGCACGACGAGCACTCAGAAGTAACTCTGCAACAGAAAAAAAAACAAAACTCACTTCGTCTGTATTGTTATAGAGACATGAAGTCGTGCATGTAACTGTTGCCGTTTCCATTGAAACTCTGCTTTTCCGGACAAATGTTGATGTCAATTTTTCGTTACTTTTCTTCACCCCCTGAAGTTTGCCCCTATTGGTTTAGTTCACCCTGTATACATATTTGCATTAAGCTTTATATTTTAGTAGAGACGAGCGTCAAGGTCCGTTTTAAATATGAAAAACAAAACCTCTGTGTAAAATATTTTTGTTCATAGAGAGAAATATTAATTAATTATCTACACTCCAAAAAAAAAACGAAAAAAACGAAAACGGTGAAATATGAAAAAAAAAATTAAAAAAAAGGAAAAAATGAAATTTATCAGAAAGAAAAACTACGCAGAACCGTAGCAGAGTCTATAGATGGAAAGGCTAAGAGAAAAAAACTTCCATCTACAGCGTCTGACCGTAGCATCAAAGGCGTTGAAATCAATATATTAGAAAATCATATCTCTTGGTCCTGACCTTCTATAATTTTGCTCATGGAGTTCTGAACTCTTTCATACGTACATACTCCTTATTCTTGCTCCAAAGAAAGTGGCCAACCATTAAAAATATACAAAAAGTTCGACCACTTTTCACTTTTTAATTAATCCATTGCCTTTGTGCGCGTTTAACAGAAGGACCAGCTCCATCCCTCTGCTTAATTAAGGTTTAAGAATGGTTGTTATAATTAATTTAGTTGAACTAAACTTATCAATGATTATTACAAGTTCTCTACTTCAGGGAATCCCTGCAATAATACCAAATCCTAATTTCAATTAAAAAGGCTCTCTATAGTAACCAGGGGAAACAAATTGAATAGTTTTATTATTGTGTCGTGTGCCAAGAAATTACACTAAATTTTCAAAATCGTTCATCTTCAATCTTGCCCACCCTCTGTAATGTATTCTAATAATTCTATTTATTACTGCAAGATCTCTTTGACCATGAATATAAATAAAAACAAACATAAACGCAACGCATGCTCAAAACACGTCCCTCACTCTGAATCACTTCCATCTCCTGAAAGTAAATATCCACTTTTAGAATTGTTTAATAACTCATCATAGAATGATCTTTATCAAGCCACCTTAACATCAAATTGTTGTCAATATTACACCCAATCTCATAATCATGTATTTCTAAGATAAATCCCAATATTCTTTTACAAGGTAATTATTACTAGGCCATCCCGCAGCATAACAGTAAATTAGTAAATTAAATAGTAAATAGTATTCCCTCCACCACCATCCTGATGCCCGAGGACGGCGAGGATTTTTTCAGGGGGAAAATCCTGAGGTTACGCACTTCCTTCGGAAGGGAAGTAATGTCACAGAGTAAAAATAGAGTAAAGCCGTTGGTCCCGTGTAGTCGTTTGCCGGCTGCACGTTAAAGAACCCTTGCGAGACAAAATTCGCGGCCCATATAACGCCGTCCTGAAATGAGCATAGCAGTTGAAAAGGACGTTAATACCAAACAAAACCAAACCACCACCACCGGGTAAATGAATTATCTTAAATATATATAGCCTGTGGATTAAGTTTGAATAAAATCCGTTTAACCAACGGCTACAACAATGGTATTCAAAATTTACCACAAAGAAATTCATTTTCATGCAACAATGCGTTTTTTGCGGACAAAAAAAAAATTTTTTTTAGTAATAGTAATTCATTATCGCCAACAAATTTCTTTTTATGAAGTTCAACTCAAAATTTATAGATCTAACACGATTCACGTCACAGGAAAGTTAATTATAGAGCGAGCGTGTACGATTTTTAAATACTATTTACAACCCTGAATTGATCTAATTTTGTAATTGTTTATTTGGGTCATAAACATAAATATAACCCCAGACAAGGAAAAAAGCGTTTGATTTTAACCTTGCCAGGTTTTCAAAAACTCGAAATTAACTACTTAGGTTTATTTAGACCTATGTACAACTCAACCATAAACCACTTTTGAAGTGGCGGGGCAGATGGTATTGCCTCCACAGGTTTATAAGATCTGAAAAGATCTTCAGGTGGCATAATGCTACACCCAACATAAATAAACACCTCTAACGAGGCAACATGAACTTGGCCCACAGCTTTCGCTGGTCGGAAGCGAACTCCCGACACCTACCTGCTTTGGCCACCCGAGTAGGCAAAACTCAACCATAAACCCCCTGGCACAGAAGCAATTGTGCACGTTAAAACAACTGAGCTAACTACATCGCTTCAGTCCACTTCTGAGAAACCACAGCATTCTACTTGGTCTGCTCTGAAATTGATTAACATTAAAAATACTCAGCCCAGAAATACTAATTGTTGTTCATGATAATCAATTAAAAGAAACTTTTTCTAGGCAAACCATTAACAATTTAGAAGAGGAAATGAATAATCCTTGTTTGTAATAAGAAAAAGAGCTTAAAACTTTAAGAGCGGAAACTCTCACGGAAGTGCTGGTATGAAATATCGCTTCATTTGCCCTCTAGTATACTATAAAAGTGTTATTACGTGTGCTTGTAATAGTTGCAGGAGGGGTTCTATGCAAGCAGACCCTAAGCTTGCAGGTATGTTACACTTATGAAAAAAAATCACGAGAAATAGAATATGCCAACTATATGATGCACCGTACTATGTCTAAGGCCAATTTGCTTAAGAAACCAAACTAATTTGATTTGGAGGAACTGAATACGAATCTGACAATAAAAACTACTGTATGGCCTGTATTGCAAGAGCTACAAATATCTACAGGATGAATCTAAAACACGGGAACAAACTGCGGGGGCTAGTCGATATTAAAGTTACTTTCTCTTAATCGATTGACTTGAAATTTTGCACACTTAACTACTCCTGATGACAATACATGAATCAATTAAAAAAACCCACTACCTAATTGATCAATTAGTGGCAATTAATTAATTCAATTTTTATAGAAGAATATCGTTCAAGACTTTACCAATTGATGGCGTAAAGTGTGTTTTTTTGTTTTTTTTTAATTTTTTATTTAATTTTCTTGTTTTTCTTCGGTTGTTATAAGGACTTGAAGAGCCATGGCAATCGCATTGTCATCTTTTCTGATGAAAAAACCTTCTCAGTAGACACTGTCGTCAACAAGCAGAACGGGGGGGGGGGGTCTAGAAATTTAGGCGTCGACTACTAAGGTCATTTTGCGCCTTTTACACAAGTTATATCTGTACGCAGCCCGGGACAAACACAAACATCCATGCCCACAGCGGGATTCGAACCCACGGCCAGGCGGACTCGAGAACTAGAAAGCCTACTACCCCCTAGCCCTCTCGGACAAGCAGAATGACCGCATGGTCAACTTCGGCCAGGACATCTCTGAGGTCCACTACGTGACTACAACCAAGCACCCGGCTTCGATGATGCTCGGCGCCGTCGCGTCAAATGGCATGAAAATGCCACCAATCTGGTTCCCGACCGGTTACATGCTTACCGTGGCCGACTACAAGGACATCTTGACCAAGAACATTCTGCCCAGGGTGAAAAAGGTGAGGAGGAATGCGGACTACGTCTTTCAACAGGCCCACAGTGCCAAGACCGTTCAAGAGTGGTTGGGGTCAACATGAACTTCTGGTCGAAGAACTTTTGGCCTCTTCAGTCGCTCGACCTCAACCCTCTTGACTACAGCATGTGAGCGCATATCGAGAGCAAGGCCTGCAAGATCCGTCACAGCAACATCGACCAGCTGAAAGCATCTGTGAACCGCCATGAAGAAAGACTACATCCGTAACGTTTGTCGGGCCTTTAGACCGCGCCTAGAGCGTGTGGTTGCCGCCGATGGCGATTGGTGTACACACCAATATCAATTCTGACAATAAAAACAGTGTCTAACTGCATCACACACACGTAGTTATGTCATTTTTGCGAGAGTCCTCACATGTGTAACAGAACTTTTGCAAAACCCGGTATTACATATTTTGCATTAAGTTCGCACAGTTTTGAAGCCGTTAGGGGAATCATATCGCTTTTTACTGTTTGTTGAAACTAAATGACTTTTACCATCAAAACATATATCACATATTCTAGCTGAAATAATACGAAATTTTGAAATTGAAGGACTTCCAGATCCTGAAGGCATGTTTATGTCTGTTTGCAATATGTTGTAAATATCAAACGACTGTTTTCAAACTGATCTATTTTGGTTCTTCAATAAGTGTAAATCTGGATGTTTCGAAAGGCACCCTGAAAATGTGTAAAACCCCCTTCTCTTCCAGTTCGAAATACAACGGTTTGAGGCGATCGTTGGAGATCCAAAGTGTTTTGCTTCCCATTTCGATCTCCAAAGCCTTGGCTTGCTCGTTTGTGATCCGAAAAGGTTCTTTGTACAGGTGAACCAACGGTGGTTTGTGACAATCCTCCCACACGAACGCGAAGTTGCTAGGTCTTGGGGAATATGCGTCCAGCTTGATTTCTGGTCCCTTGGGCAGCATGGAGCTAATTTCTCTGTTACCTCCCTCAAATGTTTATATTTAGATGTCGTTTGCTGTTGGTTCCACCCAGGACCACCAATGGTTGACCGTAAACCATTTCCACGGCCGAATGCTGGAGGTCCTCTTTTGGTGTCGTCTTTAAACCGAAAAGAATCCACGGGAGTTGGTCTGTCCAATTTGGGGTTGAACATCGGGCGGTTAGAATTGTTTTCAGAGTCCTATGCCACTGCTCGACCATGTTGCTTGCCTGAGGATGGCACGCTGTCTTGTGGTGTAGTTTGATTCCTAACAATTGACAGAGGTTCGTCCAAAACTCGGAGGTAAATACGGAAACCCTGTCCGAGGTTATATGTTCTTGCAGTCCGAAACAGGATATCACAAGTGCCAAGACACAGGTGGATGCCGTGGCATCTATGATAGCGATGGCTTCAGACCAACGGCTGAGACAATCGACAATGGTGAATAGATATCTTTTTCCTTCTGACCGAGAAAGGGGGGGGCAACTATGTCCACGTGAATGCGGGCGAAACGGCGTGTTGGCTGTGGGAATGAGCCTAATGGGGATTTGATGTGGCAGGTGATTTTGCTGCATTGCCCAGTATACGCAGTTTTGTACGCATGAGTTTTGGGGTCATTCTCTTGCTCATTCGCTATGACATTGTAGTCGAGTCCTAACTATACAGATGCTTTTCTACGTGGGATAAGGCGTCCATTACGGGGTTGTTTGCCAGGGAGGTACTCTATGGTGCCCAAAGTCTTGACAATGGCTGACAAATGCCGTGCTGATGGCTCATCCAGGCGTCTCCGGATTTAGTGAGGGCTATCACAAGTGGCTTGTGATCCGTGCAGATTCTGTAGATTGTGCCCTCCAGCATATAGCGAAAATGACGGATTGCGAGGTACAGTCAACCACTGACGAGACCCCTGGAGCGGCCAGGCCATTGATTAAAATGGGTGGGAAGGGAGAGAGAGAGGAATTATTTCTTCGTGACTCACTTCACATAAACGAAGAACGTCCAACGTCCCTCCCCAGTCTGCTCACCCATTTTTATCAGTAGACTGGCCGCTTCAGGGGTCTCATCAACAGTTGACTGTACATAGCCAACAGTTTTCAGGGGGCAGAGGTTCTTACTGAAAAAGCTAGTGGCTGGCATGTATCTTGAAAGGCTTGCTCCAATACTGCTTTCATGGTGGCATTACTTGCATCTGTGGTCAGGAACAACAGGGCATTTGGGATAGGTATGGCAAGGATTGCCACAGAGAGCTTCCTTCTGGCAAGGGCCCCACTTCAAAGTGCAGTCAGGTTTCCGGCAATTGCATCATACAATGGAGCAAGGGTCTCCGCAACTTCAGAGATAAAGCGATGGTAATAGTTCATCATTCCGAGGCATCCTTGTAATTTTTTGACTATTTTGGATCAGGGAAAGTTCTTCATGGCATTGACCTTCGTGGCCAATGGGCGGACTCTCCCTGGCTGATTTGGTGGCCCAGGAAACTGATGGACGGTGTGCCGAAAATACAAGTCAGGTTGGGCAACAAGGCCATTTTCTCCGCATTAACTTGAGGACGTTGCATAGGTGGACAGTGTGGTCTTTTTTGTTCTCCGAGAACAGCCAAACAGTCTTTGTAGACAGCGCAGTGCGGGACTTGCTCGAATATTTGGTCCATCATCTGTTGAAATGTAGCGCCGCTGTTGCACAGGCCAAATGGATTGTAGTGGAAAACGTAACGGCCAAATGGGGTGATGATATCAGTCTTCGGAACGTCGTTGGGGTGGACTGATATTTGAAAAAGTCGAGTTTGGAAAATTTTTTTTTTGCTTTGCCAATGCTTACAGTGACGCCCTCTAAGTTCAGCGTGGGGTAACTGTCAGCTTCCGTCATGAGGTTTAAACGACAGTAATCAACGCGTGGGCGCCACGTGCAGTCTTCTTCGGCGCCATGTGTAGGGGAATGCCCACAGCTCTAGAGCAAACTCCCATCTTCTCCATCTCCGCAAACGCTGCTTTGGTGACATTAAGCAAATGGGTTGGGAGGCGTCGGAACTTTGAGTGGACGGGAGGGCCACTTGTCTTGATGTAGTGAAACACGCCTAGATTTGCTGCAGCACCTGTATTTCGTAGTAAGAGCTGAAAAAAGTTGAGGAATTCGTTGACGACATTGTTGAACCTTCCTTCTAAGAGGCAGCAAAAGCTGATTTTATTCGCTTTGGTCTCCGTTGTCGGTCTTACGGAAAAAATCGTCGATAAGGCATCTCTGTGCCACGCCCACAAATAAATTATAATGCGCCAAGAAATTGGCTCCGAGGAGGGGTTGCCAAACGTCTGCGATGATAAACTTCCATTTACAGATCCAGCCCAGAAAGTTTATAACCATGTTTTGTTCTGCATACATTTTTATCGGCATGTCATTCGCGGCTATGAGATGCACCAAGTTCTCTCCAGTCATGGCCAGTTTTTCTTTGTTGGAAGCAGGGGAATGGAACGGAACGCGCTTGTATCAAACAGGAATGGTAGTTTGGTGATGCTGTCTTGTATGTAAAGTCCTCTTTTAGAATGATTGATGCTGTTAGCCTCCGTTGCTTGTTGTGCTGTTGTTTTGAGGGTGGTGTTGGCCACGCTTCATGTGTCGCCAAATTTCACGTTTTTTGGCTGCCATTTGCATCCCTTGACACATGTTCGTGCCAATTCACTGAATCGCTTGTAGTAACTGCAGATTTCAGACTGTGTGATGTATCCATGGTGTAGCTGTCGCTTCTTTTCTTCTAATGTGGGCCTCCGGCACGGGGCTCTTACAGCAGGTACGTGGTCAGTGTCTTCATTGGAGTCCTGTTAAGCTGCCAAGACAATGCTTTTTGTGCATTTGGCTATGCAATGGGCTTCCATTAAAGCAGCAGCTTTTTTTTTTTTTATCAGATCGTCAACAGGGGTTTCTTCGGTTTCATGAAGCAGCACTCATACATCACCAAGGAGACACTGCAACCACATCTTTTTTAAATCGACTTTCCATGGTTTGCCCTTGTCAGGGTTTGAGGGTGGTAGGCATGACAATGATAATATTTCATGCCATATCTGCTTGGCCCTACAATTGCTGGCTGGTTGTGATGGCATGGCGAGGATGTGTCTGGCCCGCTCTGAGGGTGATGGAGAGAATTCATTTAGTAAATACCTTTTTAGGCAAATTATAGAATCTCCTCTTCTTGACTTTCGATCCAAGGTGCGATGCGGCAGAACACGTGGTCAGGTGGGGCTTGCATCACAAGGTCCGCTTTTGTGGCTGTCTGGGATACGCACCTAAGGTGAAACTGTACTTTGGCTCAGTGGAACCATACTATTGCTTCAGCAAGTAAGAATTGGCGGTAAGTTTTAGTGTACCAGAGTTGGCTTCTGTGAATTCAGGTACTTCAGGCATGTCATTAGGCATGATGGGCTCTGGGTCACCAGTCGTTACGGACAGAAATAGAGTCTCTGTTGATACAAGAACTGAGCTTTATTACTGAATTATAGTTACAGCTTATCCAATAATTGACCAATCAGAACAGTGGTAACTTGATGGCGCTAATTGGTTCTGTCTGTCCTTAACTGGCCAATCGTAGTGGCCAGTGAGAAGGCAGCACCCTTTTTTGAAGAGAGCGACCACTGCAATAGAAAGTTTTTAACTACTAAATCATCATTTGCTTCCATTATATCAATAGCTCCTTGCAAAGTCAAATCTCTAAACTTCAGATATCAAATGTGGCTAGCAAGATCATATGAACACACTAATTTTATTATAGCAGATTGTCATCAAATTTTTAAATTTTTTACTTCTTTATAGCTTGTATCAATATCATTTTATAATGTATACTATAATTGTCAAATCAAAAATTTAATAAGACTCAAATATATTTCCTTCAGATATAAAGTTGCTACTCTTTCATCATTGCAAAAAGTACTGATATTCTTTCCATGGTTCACAAAACACTGAAACACTTGAGAAATGGTTCTCAAAACAAAAACACAGTGCTTTTATAAACAACCAATCCTAGAAGGACATACATTTTTAAAGAACACTATGACATGGTTGAGTTTTTTTTATGCAAGTGTAGAGTGTGATCATATGATCACGCACGGTGTTAGTTTATACTCAGCCGGCTTGCGGCTCATGCTTGCCTCTTGTGCAGTTTCCTTGAAGCCGAGGCTGCTCACTCAGTCAATATCCAGCTATTGATTAAATGACAACACTGTTTAAATAATCAATTTATTGATTTTCTGGAGTGTTATTATACACTTTTTTGTTCTCTTTTCCTGCATTTTCTATAAAATGTATAAACCATATATGGGTTAGAATTTCTTATTTCGCCATAAGAAAAAGCTTCATGTTGTATGGAAAAAAATACACAAAAGATCTAAGACAAGTTTAATGGATTTTGTTTAATAATACTGCTAATAAGATATAATAGTACCTACAAAAAATGAACTTATGATCCATTCTTCTTGTTGGTTTTTATCTTAAATAAAAAGTTTGGATTTTTTTTGTAAATAAAATGAAAGCTTTTCATACAAAGTTACAAGGAAAAATTACAAAGTATTTCTGGTTTTCAGTATATATATAATGTAGAGTATGTTTATCTTCTTCGGCCCCACTGTTAAAAAATGCTAAAGAAAATATCAGACAGGCATTTTTATCATCTGAGAATGGAAGGAAGGACCAAATGATAAACATAATGAATAATTACATTACAAAAGAGAAAAGAGATTTTTTTTTTTTAATGTTTAAAATCCGTCATGCAGCACTATAATTGCCAGCATTGCCACTATAAGGTGTGAAGAGAGACTATCTGTGTTATCTCTCAAACAGATGAAAGAAAAATATGTTCTACCTGTCTCTCAACTCTTTATAATTCTAATACCAAATTTGCTATTTACAAGTTTCAGCTGAAGTAAATCTTCTTAACAATAGTGGCACCGAAATAAAGTTTAAAAAAGTAACCTTTATTCCTCCAGCAAATGGTCATTACATCGATAAAGCACAGTCATTAAAAAAGCCTGAGTAATTCGATGTATGCCTTTTCCTTTTGATATAAAAAAAACAAACAAACAAACAAAACAAATAAAAAAATTATTTTTTCAATCTTATATCTGCATTATATGATTGCATTCCTTTAAAATGGTGGTTTGGTGCTAAATGCTTTATGAAAGACAAAAACAGGAGGAGAGGGTTGACCTTGGAATCATCATCCAATGGATTAAAAAAGAGGAACAGGAAAATTATTTTTCTCTTCGAAGTTTTCAAAAAAGTTCACTACTGTTCAAAGCTTAGTTCACTATTATCATCTTCACAATCTATTTCTTTCCCATTCTACACAAGAATAACCATCAGAAACAGGAAGGAAGAACTCTGCTTATAAGCACAAAAATAGAAAAGAAAAAAATTAAAAATAAAAACTGACACCCAAGTCAGCACAAAAATTGGGCAAGAACTTAACATACTATATTTTTTTCATTGTACAAAAAAATCCACACATACGCACATCTGCATACACAGTCAAACACACACATACCTTGCAAACATGAGCAAACACACATATACACACGCAACTGTGCACCTTCACTACAATAAAACCCTTAATGATAATACAAAGAAAAGAAGCCAACATGAGAACACAAGAAATTATGAGGGGATGGATAAAAAAAGATTGAAAAATAGAGGATATTTTTACTTTACATTGTAGATACTACATACGCAAATTACAAAAAAAATTCACTATTATAAAATTAAAAATAATAAAAGCTGGAATTATTCTCTTAAAAGTTACTTAAAAAAGTCCCAAAGCACAACTTTCACTTTAAACAAATGAGTCGCCGTTGTTTTGTTGATGAGAACTGTACAGACTGTGGAGGGTTTTTTGGCTGCATGGCATTTCAAATAAAATTTCTTCCTTCTTCTTATTTCAACTCTTATCCACTGTTATTTATTTACATTCTTATGCATGAAATCACGAGTGACATCAGCCAAATATTATGTCTTATAGGGAGGGGAAGAAGCCATCTGTGCATTTTATCATTTATCATAATCATTTTCTCTTAAACACTAAAGAAGTAAGTTTTTGTTTGGATTTTAATTTCTTTTGCACTGCTCAGTAGATAGTGAAATTTTGCAGCACAAACAGCAACTAAACTTGTTTTACATACAGATTCATTATCATACAGCTATGTGCAGGCTTCAAGATGGACAAAACAAAACAAAACACCTTCTTCATTATTTTTTTTTTCTGAGTATGTTATTTATTTTCCTTCCTAAATGCCTTCTTCGATGCTAGGAAGCCAGAAAGCCTGTAGAGACAGTAAAAGAAAATTAAATCAATAAAAAAAACGTTTTATAATATTTAGAGAACAAAAAAAATTCCATTTCCTCCCACACATAAGAAATCATGTACTTATGAAATCTAAACTTATGCAAAATATATTATACAGGCTTGCAAATAAAAAATAAATAAATAAATAAAAAAATAAGAAAAAATAACTGTAAAATAGGGGAAAAAAAAAAAAAAAAAAAAAGCAACTGAGAATATTTTTCATTTTATTTATTTTTTTGTCTTTTATGTGAAAAAGATTCCCCAAGTTTAAGGTTGGGGGAAATAAAGTACCATATTTAGTAAACTTTGCACAACAGCACAGTGTGTCCCACTTGCTACTTTACCCGACACTAGCATCCCCATGTGCTGAAAATTGCTGACATTCTTTGACAGATGGCAACATCATAATGTTGCATATACCTCTTCCCCTCCTTTTCTCACAGAACGAACTTTATGCAGTTCATATTTTGGTGTGTTATCTTCATTCTCGCCAAGGACAGCACCAAAATGCTGAGTATATTAGCAAATGGGACCACTGAACAATAGAGTGAAAGGAGAAATAAGATGGCTTAATGGGTTATGCAGTAAAATCCTGTTACAACGTACCTCACTTTAACGTACATTTCAGATTAACGTTCCCTAGGTAAGCTATCCCCTCCTTATAACGTTCATAGGTTTAAAGTCTTGCTCTGATTGGTCAAAACATTGTACAGCCAATGAGAAAGCGACCAATGGGAAATCATCAAAATCGCTTAGTGGCAAATAATCAGTGTTTAGTACAGTAAAATAATATCATTATTAAGTTGTACTGTATCACCATGTGCATTTTTGTAAATACCGTGTTATTTAAATATGGACAACACCAATTAAATTTTTCAACGATTTCAACAATTCACAGATTATAGATCGTCATGGCATTAGACAAGAAAACAGTTTTCTCTAAAGGAGAAGCTGGATATAAAGAGGTTGATAAAAGTGTAAAGCAGATAGACGTTGCAAAACATTCTGGAATTCCTAAGACTACGGTATCCACCATAATCAAGGACCCCCCACATTCAAAATTCCAGTTCCCTTGAAGTACGTTAAAACAAAGTTTTACTGTACAGGGTGTTTATTAAACATACGGCAAAATTTAAGGGGGTGATTCTTTGGGTTATTTTAAGGATCTTTTGTCAATTGATGATTTTTGGAATGCTGCTTTGTTTTAAAGATACAAGGCGATAAAGGTTTTTCGACAAAAACAATACTGATATCTTTTAAAAACATTCTGATTATTTCTATCTTTTAACAATTTTCTCGAACACTCGCTACCTGCTTTTCTAGAAAATATGCCACTGGCAACGAGAAATGTAATGTGGTTTATGCACATGGTGGTGAACCAGCACATTTTACCATGATTACTTGTGTGTTTTTAAATGCAACATATCAAGACTGCTGGATTGGTTGAGGTGGACCTAACTTATGGCCTGCTCAATCCCCGGACTTAAATCTCTTGGATTTTTTTCTATGGGGGTACCTGAAGTTGTTAGCTTACACTACCCCAGTAAAAAATGCAGAAGGTTGAGAAACCGGATAGTTGATGGGTGTAATGCAATAAGAGACAACCCTGGTATTTATGAAAGAGTTTGCCAGTCAATGCATCCAGGGGCCCATCTACAATTTCAAAATCCATACTCATTTTTGTGAAAATATCCAGATTTTTGTGAAAAATTTTAAACCTACTCTTCTATCCACAGATCATCTTGATCTGCAACTACTGAAGACATTGAGTTCAATAATAATAATAATAATAATAATAATAATAATAATAATAATAATAATAAGGTGCATCACATAAGTATAGGACCACCACCCATATTTTCCCTTGTCTGCAAGAAACAAAATAAAATAATTAAAACATTGTCACTGTATCAGATTCTCACAACTATTATTTATTGTCTCCAAAGAAAATAATGGAAAACAAACAACAACAAGAATAAGAATTTATAAAAATAGAAATTAAGCTGTCCCATAAGTATAGGACCAGCATCTTCTTAATGCCGTTTTTAGAGCAGAAAAATTAACAAAGCAGTGATTAATCAGCCAATAGATGACACTGGTGATTACCTAATACGGTTGCCTCCACAAAAACTTTCAAGTGGCTGTAAACAAGCAACTTAAACACAATGCCTCGTAACTCCACCTTGTCAGACTATGAAAGGGGTCAAATTGATGCTTTGAAAGCTTCTGGAGTGAATGCACGAGGTATAGGAAAGGCTATATGTCGGTCACATAAAGCTGTACTTAATTATTTGAAAGCTGGTGCTCAGTATGGCCAGAAAAAGAGACCTGGGAGACCTCAGAAGACGACTAATCGACAAAAAAGGGCGATTATTAAAAAAATGAAAGACCCCACAACATCTTTGCTTGCGGTGGCCAATTCTGAAGATGTTTCAATATCAAAATGAACTGTGCAACGGATTGTGAAGCAGGCATCATCTCTTGTGTACACGAAAAGAAAACAGCAACCTGCATTCCAACTGCACCACAAGCAGAAACGGTTGGCCTTTGCCCAGTCAGTGATGTTCTGGACAGAAGATTGGAAGAGAGGGAAGAAAAAATTCAATTCAGATGGGCCAGCAATATTACTGGCATGACATCAGGAGGTCAGAAGAAATGTATTTCATAAGGCAACAGGGAGGAGGATCACTTATGGTCTGGATTGGCTTTGGATGGAATGGTAGAACCAATTTAGCTATTGTTAGTGGAAGAATGAAGACTTCAGATTATCAAGATCTGCTTGATATTCATCTTTTACCATTTGGGGAGAAGATTGGAGGGACCAGATGGATTTTCCAGCAAGATAATGCACAGGTTCACCGTGCAAACAGCACATATGAGTGGTTTTTAGCAAATTGGGTACAAATTATGGACTGGCCTGCCCTATCCCTTTGGTGCCCCCTAACAGGCGAAGGCCCAAAACGGGGTTAATGAAAGATACATATAAAGTAAAAATGGAGAAAAAAAAAATAAAAAAAGAGAATAATAAACGAAGTAAGATCGAGGAAAAAAATGACAATCAAAAGAAAAGAAAAAAAAATAAAGGAGAGAGAGAGAGTTAATGGATAAATTAAGTCAATAAATTAAATTACATGTATATTACAGTAATAATGATAAAACAAAAAGACCAAAACCAGAAATAAGACAGCCCCACACAGGGCAAAACAGCCCACGAACGAGGTTGATTAGTTAAAAAGTGATTTATGATTGTCATAAAAATAGGAAAAGGCTGGTTAATAAAAAACATATTATGATTAAAAAAAGTTTAGAGAAAGGATCCACTCTTCCAAGATTAGTTCGCCAATGGTGCCTCGTATCTAATTGCTGGCGAGTTCTAGATCCTCTACATGTACGAATTGTACAGAAGTGTGGACAAACGGTGCCTAAAAGGATTTTACTGAAAAAATTAAACAAAATATTCTTAGAAATAGTAGTAAGATCAAAAGCTTTATCCAAATGAGACCCCAGGCAAAAACGAAATGATTTAGCATGAAGAAACTTGTTTAGATTATTTAATCTTCTCTGTAAAACACCAATCGGTTGATTAGGATAAGAATACCAAATAAGGAGTCCATAAATAATCTTCAGAATAATAAGCGATTTATAAAGAAGGAAGATAGTCATAGGATTAGAAAAAAACATTGAGGACCGCTTAAGCAGCCCTGTTCTGCTAGAGATGTCAAAAGTTAGAGTTTCAATGTGACAGTTAAATGAAAGATTACTACTAAACATAATACCAAGATCAGAATATGAGTTACGACGTGGCAGGGGTGAGGCAAAAATTACTTAATTATTGAAAAAAGGGAGCAAGAGACGACGACACTATTTATTGACATTAACATCCAGCCCGTTGGACTGAGCCCAAAGCTGAATTGTGTTCAAGACTGACTGAAGAAAAGCACAGTCTTGCCAGTTATCAATACCAGCATAAAGTTTTAAATCATCAGCATAGATTAAAACCCCAAGTTTGTCAGAATCGATAGACCCAACCAGGTCTGCCATGAAAATATTGAATACTATGGGTCCCAAAGGCAAATCTTGTGGGACCCTACTTTTAATATTAAAAGCATAGGGAGTCTGCTGCAAGGTCGTTAATCGAAATTTGCGATTATTTAAGAAAGAATAAAACCAGCCTAGCATATTACTGGAAATGCCCACAAATCTAAGTTTTTCAAGCAAAAGATGGATGTTTATACTATCAAAGGCTTTGCCAAAATCCAAATAGATCACATTGACCTGACCTCTGCAATCAAGACGCCCAGTCGGAAAATGAGACGTCTGAACCAGATTAGTAATTATGGAATGTGACTTACTGAAACTATGTTGTGCTGTCAGCAATAAGAGTTTCCATAATCTTAGAAGGAAAGTTAACCAAGGTAATAAGATGACAAAGTTGAGGTAGTTTTATTAGGAATCGGGTGGATAAGCACTGTCCGCTAACTCATAGGACATGTACCTGTAGAGAATGAAAGATTGATAAAGAGAATCCAGGAGGTCAGCCAAGGCTGAAATACAGCCTTTAAAACCATAATCTGGAATATCGGGAAAAATACAAGCTCTAGAAGCTGGGTGCTTATCAGCCACTTGCAAAATCTTAATACGATCGATGCGTAAAATATCAAACTGACCTGTAACCTTACACCTAAAGGCTGGTTTCCATTTTGCATCGGTTTGGCGTTTGTTAGGAGTCTGTGTCTTTTTTTGGGAATTTTTGAAAAACGCACTCATTTTGCAATTAGCGTCTGTTAAGCGTCTGCGTCTGTTCGGCGTTGATCCGACTTTGGTCACGCATCTTTTCAAGATCTGGCATGGCTAGATTTTTAGGCGTCTTTCAGGAGTCTTTTTGATCTAGCCAATCAGGTGCGATCTACTTCGCTATGGATTCTGGGAAGTTGTCTTTGCCGATTCAGATGGAGAATCATGGCTGCCGTAGCTGCTGTTCGCCGACACGGGTTCTCGCGACTTTCCCCTCGTGAATTTATTAATAAACAAGTTATAAAAATTTGGTGAATCATTTATTTATTAAGTAAAAATGATATAGTAATAAATTCAAAGTGTGAACGTGATCGGAGTGGTTGATATCCTTTTTTTCCATCACCTTGAGAAAGCGACAATTGTTTGCAGTGACTCGACCAATCAGATCAGACTAGAGTCAGGATAACGGTTGAAAGTCGCTAAATGGAAAACTACCGCACTTGCGTGCTAATCAGGGCACATCTCACAGGCGACGATTGCAAAAAAGGACGCCGAAGCAAAAAGGATGCCGCACATGACGAGACGCCAAACCGAAGCTAAATGGAAACTGGCCTTAACCGTCGATCATTACTAATGATTCATTAGACGTACAGTTCTGAAAATGTTGGGAAATTCGAAATGAAAAAACTTCTGAAATGGAATTAGTAGAAGAGGAGCGTGCCGAAAGGAGTTTCTTAACGAAGTCCCAGAAATGACGGGGATTATGATGAATTTCATTCTCAAGGTTTTTAATGTGGAGACCGTAATCATTTTTCGAAGAGGCTTTAAATAATCTGCATGTAACACGAAAAGCCTCAAGATCTAAAGAATCCATGGTCTTCTTACAACGGTCGTGACGTAATTTCTTATTGCTTCCATAGTTTGATTGTGTTTGGTTGCACCCAAGAAGGGAAAAGTAAACCTTCGTCGTTGCACCAATGGTCGTCTAAATGGAATGACCAGTCGATCGCAGTCTTGATTTTCAATATTTTTCAATACACACTCACATACTCTGCCTCCATAGGACTGCTGCCCCCAAAACTTTGCTAGTGCACTCAAAAATTTTGAATTTTTTAAATTCTGACTTCAGATTCTTAAAGACCATCAAAAAGTAGAATAGGAATGTCTGCAAGACCCATTCTCTATCTCTTTGTATTCATTGATAAAATTGGTTCAAAACTTTAAAAGTTCCACACTTTCAGGGCCTTTATCTACTAAACAGTTAGATCAATTGAAAAACCACCAAGAATAAAAATTTCTCTTATATTGTGTACAATCTGAATATACCATTAAAAATAGGGGTTCCTATTTAAGATTTCAAAGTTTCCCAGCCCCCCTCCCCTCACAAGGGGGAGGGGGTAATTTTTTGGCTAATGAATTTCCCTGCGAAATAATTCACTTTTGATTTTGGGCATTTTTTCGTACAATGCTTAGTTTCCGAGATATCTGCCATGTTACCAGACTTTTTGGATACCCTTTATATTGTTGGCAAGATACCTCCTATTAGTATGCCTGGTCTTTATTTTTAATATTGATTCCTATCGATAATTATTATTTTTTTGAAAGTTCATATAGACAGTGACCTTCCTCTTGTTTTGAAGATCAAGTGTGCAAAATTTCATCACGATTCAAATAAAACTGTAGATTGGTCTAAGAAACAAACGCACAAACATTATCTTTATATACCGTATTTACTTGACTCCAAAACAAGTTTTCCCCCAATTAAAAAGTCAATAAAAGGGGGGGGGGGTCGTCTTAAAATCGCAAATTACACAAACATGACAACTTATGCACGTTAATGCTATATTCCTCCATCCCAAGTTGTATTTAAATAAGGCTTGAAATAAATTAATTCAGTGATTATGCTAAACTGCATGACTATATAATGACAGAAAAATTCATGTCAATTCGCATAATTAATCAACAAGTTTAAACACATGCAACAATATCAAAAAATCTCCAAATTTTTTATCACCTCCACCATTACAACATGGCAAGAATCGCGTAAAGCGACATTTTAAAACTCATTCAAAAATGTGAAACTTACTTTAGTAATTATAATAAAACTCACACAAAGGTATAACTTATGAAATTAAATTAGAATTAAGATACTGTCTTCTTTTAGTGGTTTATTATAATTGTACATACATTAAATCAAAATTCATATGCTATACCGAAAAATCATATAGCTTGGCAGGTATGGAACTTGAAGGTTTTATTATACATGTACAGGGACATGACTAAGCACAGAAACAGATAAACTTAAACTCTGCAACATTATGCTTTTGTCTTTCTGGTGAAGGCTCTTTAGAGAATGATAATGTCATGGCACACATACCAAAGTTATATGGGATGAAATCCTTCCTGCACAAGTTTGACTAGCACAAAGAAGATTTTCTTCACCCCATATAGACTATGATCAGATACCCAATCTTATTGTCCTAAAAGTTAAGTGGAACTACAAGAGCTGTATGAAGTTTAAGTATATACTCAATGATCCAGAAATAATTAACTTTGGATCACAGCAGTTCCAGCATTTTAATAAAATCCATGAGGCAGAATATGTGCTGTCATTTCCAAGAAAAGTGCATATTTGGTATATTTTTGCCCTATGTGCCTATAATATAGAAACTTATCAAAGTATTAAGTTCCACAATATTCACTATACTCACCATATTTGCACATGCACTGGCAAGCATCATATATTTGGGATTGAACTGGACACACTGCACTGGTCCTGTGTGGTCACAATTTAGAATTCCAACCTTATTACCTGTTTCAGCATTCCATACATGGATTCGACCATCAGTGGAGCCTGTACAAAATGAGAGAAGTAATTATTTCAATGCATAAATGCTTAAACAAGAACAATTATAGTTGTTATCTCAAAATTGTAGCAATATAAAACCTCTAATCCACAAGGAGAAATTAGAAATACCAGATACTTACTGCGGAAACTATGTCCCCAATCTCAAGTGGTTTAAGACCCAGAACCGCTAAGGTAGTCGGAGGCACGAGAGTTGACCACTTCGTAGGGGACGTGTGAGGATTAAACCATGCTAAAATAAGGGAGTGAAAGGTATAACTCCTCTTCCCCTACCCCCAAGTTGAAAAGTTAATAAACTTATTTAAGTCAGAAGGACTGAGTAAATATGAATGACCGGACCAAAGGTTTAACCTCGACTAGGCTAAAAACATTTTAAATTCTGATTTTCAACTCATTTTTATTTTTCATTTTTATACTATTTTCTTAATTACTTTTCTTATGAAATAAACTATGGTTTAGTAAATCTTTAGTTTCCTAATGTGGAAAAAAAATCATACACATGAAAACACCCATTCAACCAATTGTATTGTAACCAAATAGCAATTACAAAAGTTAATTAAAAATAAACAAATGCTTTTAGCCTAGTCAATATTTGAAACTTTTGGTATTATTTACTTACTCCCTTCTGACCTAAATTGGTTTTTTATCTTTCCAACTTGGGGGTGGGGGTAGGGGAAGAGGAGCATTACCCTTCCCTACCTAATTTAGAATGATTAAATTGTCACATCTGCCCTACAAAGTGCTCAACTCTCATGTCCCCGGCTATAGACTGCTTGAAGATGGGGTCATCGTTTTTGAAATACATATCCAGTATTTCTAATTTCCTTGCGGTTTAAAGGTTTTCACCTAATAGTTAGTTCCTTCCACAGTATTTCCTTACTGTTTTGTATAGCAATGAAATGAAACTTTTTCAACTTCACCCTCACGTAACTAACAGAAACACTGGCTATGATATGCGAGGGGCGATGGATAAATAAGGTCTCCATGGCTGTAACTTTTTTATTTGTTAACAGATTTTCAAAATTCTTTTTGTATCTTATACTCACATTTGTCCTCTATGTAATGAACTATTCACTTTTCGACATAGTCCCCATTCCTTTCCAAGCATTGCACCAAGGCGTGACTAGTTGGGTGAACCCGTCGGAGAGGAATTCCGGAGTTGTTGTTGACACCAGGATTGAATGGCAGCGTTTACCTCGCCGTCAGAACCAACTCATGTCCCTTAAGGGGCTCTTTCTTCTTTGGGAAGTGGTGAAAGTCGCAATGTGCAAAGTCTTTCGTTTTTGAACTGCAATTTTTCATCTTTAAACTGTAGGCGCTGCAACGCCTCTGGTGAGTGGTGACTCGTGTGCGGGCGGACGTTATTGTACTCCAGAAGAGGGTCCAAAGCTGCCATTCAATCCTGATGTCGACAACAACTCCGGAATTCCTCTCTGACAGGTTCACCCAACTAGTCACGCGTTGGTTCATTACTGCTTCACTACAATTTTCTTGCCTACATCAAACATCATCAATTTATCGTATAGGGTTCATGATTTCTTGAAGTATTTGCATCATTTCTCATGTGCTTTCAATATGGTTTGGTATTGCATTGATATAGAGCGCGTTGATTTGACAGACATCCGGGGCCCTAGTCTCGAAATTTTCATGTTAACAACTCCGATGAGTTGGGAGGGTCACGTGGTACAAACACGAATGATCAGACAAAATTGGTATTCTCGAAAATCAACTCCCATGTTTTTCGTTCTCCCCATGTGAGTTGTCAACGTAAGATAGCTACGCACAAAAAAAAAAAGAAAACGGAGCGATAGATAATATGCACTATCGGCACAATCCCGCGATGACTAATCACGCGACCAAGGTAAATGACATCTTTATTAATTTAGCCTTTTACTGGTAACCAAATAAAAAAGGGTTTATATATCAGCTAGTTAGAGGGGGGGGGGGGTCTTCAAAACAACATTTCACTTACCTTGATCGTGCGATTGTGCCTATAGTGCAAATTAAGCCTTTTTTCCATTCTATGTTTGATTTTTTTGCAACGGCAACACGAAAATTTCGAGAATAGGGCCCCTGTAGGGATTCAATTTCTAGTAAAATAACCACGACCATGGTTATTAGACTTCCTTCTAATAACCATGCCACGACAAAAGTAGGTCGTGAATTAACCAATCACATTTTTACCATTTGCCACCAGGTGGCGAGGCGGCAAAATAGTTGCCTCGTAGAGAAACTAAGTTGCCTCAACAGAAAAAAAAGTTGCTTTTTTGCCCATTTTCCCTCAAAATAGTGGCAATAGTTGCATTAGCTCAGAATTAGCTGCAAAAAGTTGCTTTTTAGTTGCCTGTGGCAGCCCTGTAATCATAATCATCCATTTTTTACAAAAAAGGAGCAAAAGCATTGTTGCTTACTGTGCAAATACAACGTACAGCAGTGTTGAAATTAGCAATCAAAGAATTAACGCAATGGTTTCATCTATCGACAGAAAAATGGACCTATAAAAGAATAAACTCTTCCAAATGATTTTACTCTTTCTTTCCTAAAAAACCACGTTTTCATTTCGTTAATAGAATTAATAACTGAAAATGACGAACGCATGTTCGTCATGGTATTGAACAGAGGGTCTAGCTTGACGAATGCACGTTCGTCACTGGTCTTGAAGAGGTTAAAACAGTGATAGTGAATCTGCTAGCCCCAAAGGGTGAGAAGAGTAAGGGAATACAAAAACAAAATCTGCATTGCAATATTTTTCAGTTGTTACTGCTTTTCAAAACAACTACAGATATTCATAATATTTCTCTAAAAGTTCCTTAACTTCACAATATATTTTCTATTACAACATAAAGTCTTACCACTAAAAACAAACTGAGAATCTGGACTAAATGATGCTTCAAGAGGAATTCCTTTAGAATTAGAATGGCCCTAGCAGAAAGAAATTATTTCAGTGTAAAAAACATCACCTAAATATAAGCAGAAAATTGCCTTTAAAATCGTTGCCAACTTACCGCAAAAGTTTGCAGTGGGGTACCTTGAAATGCATCTATTAGCCTAATGACACTACCATTTGTGGCAATCAAAACAGTTTTCCCATCAGGACTGAACTTCAACATTGTCCAGTCACATTCTTTCTCCTGAGGTAATCGGAACGTGTTAAATGGCCCCTATAATAAAATGAAGATCTTACATTCATGGAACTTCTTATATTTACTTATGTATATATTTGTTTCTAAACAATAATATAATTGGTATTTTATTAACACAACTCTTAAAAACCATTCTAAGTAATATCCAAACAATGTACTTGCCTTATCAAAAGATCTAAGGTCATATAGTTTTACATATTCAGAATTGACACCTGCTGCAAATATCAGCCCTTCTGGATCAAATGCTGCAACAGGTCTTCCTGGCAGATGCATTAAGCCCTAGGGAGAGGGGAAGAAAAATCAACATTTTTTGTTTTATTTTAGCTAACTTCTTCAGTATTACCATGACACACAGGGCAGGAGAAAAAAAATGATACTTGAAGTATCAATTTAAAAAAAAAAAAAAAAAAGAATTTTAAAGTGATACTGATTATTGATATTTTTTTTTACTTAAAAACGGAATTTTATAATGTGAAATATGTATAAACTTACAAAAACTAGAAACCTTTATTTGATTACATGATACATACACAAAATAAATATAAATTACCACATGACAATATTAAATACAAGAACCAGTAAAGTACAGTAATTCTGATTCATTTACTCTTGTTTAACAAACCAACAGCAAGAAATACATGAGAATATGTAAGAGAAAATTCACCTCTGGCCAGTGTGGAGACTTATTGACCAACTTCCCTTCAAAATTAACCATGCTTTGTGTATGGAAAAAAAAAAAATTAGGATGACATCTCATCCTCTAGAGTATAAATAATTATTTATTGTAATGGTTGTAAATGATGATGATGATAAAGAGAAAAAATAAAGCAAAAACAGAGTTTTGTTCCCATTATTATATACAGATTTCATTATTCTATTTTTACTTTTTTTTAATATGAACAATAAGCATATCATTAACACACGTATCACACCATGAATAAATATATTAACCTTTGACTGTTAATGTACTTTTTTCGTAACGTAATTGTCGACGTGCGGCCTCACAGGACGCGACGATTGGGTACCCACTATGATAAAAATATAGATTTGAAATATATTAATTATATTACCAAATGCCAGAATCCATACTAATATTATAAATGTGAAAGTATGTTTTTTTGTTTGTCCTTCTTTCATGTCGTGACGGATTGTGGTTTTTGGTATGGAGATAGTCGGAGGACTCGAGAGTGACAAGGCTACTTTTTACCACGGGAAAAAACCGCTTTCCTAAGTCCTTTTGAAATTCCCTGCTTCTGCTTTGAAATTCCCCTCAACAGATGGTGCGGGCGAGCGAAGCCACTGTTAACAACTATTAAGGTCTATACAGGGAGACCCAAACTTATCCAGCATAATTGTTTAGAACATTGTATGGTTCAAATGGAACAAAAAATGTCTTATAAACATTACATCTAGTTTCGATCGTGTGTGAGATATCGATGTTTGTCTATTTTCTTTTATATTATATCGTAGGTTTACCTATTTATTCTTAAATGTACTCTTCTTGTTTTGCATATGCCAAACAGGAAGATGAATCATCGTACTTGTAACATGTGTGAAAGGTATTTTATTGACTTGGTAGTTGATTTGAGCAGTTGCTTATATTTATGCAACACAACGTCAAAGTTCATTAGGCAGTTTGTTTTCACAAATGAAGAATATGCGAACATTCATTTTTACTATGGGCTTGCTGATGGTAACGCAGCAGAAGCCAGCAGGTTGTATACAGATGCATTTCCTCACAGGCGCCATCCACATCGAGAGGTGTTTTATTTATTTACTTTAACAACTCTACAAGAAAATAGACAAACGTCGATATCTCACACATGAACGAAACTAGATGTAATGTTTATAGGACGTTTTTTGTTCCATTTGAACCATACAATGTTCCTAAACCATTATGCTGGATAAGTTTGGGTCACCCTGTATATTATGAAAACATAAGTGAAAGTACAAATTATATAATTGCTGGGTTTTTTTTTTAATTCACAACATTTGATAAATGTTTTTATTCTTGTGTTGTTTTCAATTGATCCAACCATTTAGGAGATAGAGGCACTAAAAGTGTAGTGTGTTTGAATTTTAAAAAAAAAATAATAATAAATAAATAAATAAGTTGACGTACGGGAAAAGGAATTTCATGTCGACTACCAAATCCGGAATGACATGCAAAGCGGTTTTTCACTTTGTTTAGGAACAATTTCTGTTTTTTACCATTTCTTTAAATCCACTTCCCACTCTTTCAGAGCCTCTATCTCCTAAATGGTTGGATAAATTGAAAAAACACCAAGAATAAAACATTTCTCAAATGTTACGTACAATCTAAAAATAGCATTAAAAATAGGGGTTTTCATTGCACATTTCAAAGTTCACTTCCATATTCAAAAATGGCATCAAACCGATGGTTTTTTGAGAGATGAAATACACATAAAAAACACTAGCATTAAATTACAATAATTCTTCCATTGAAAATACCCTGTCGGATTTGTATTTTAGAAGTTGGTTATTGGTTAACCTTAGGTGAAAATCTCGGTTATCAAAATTTGTTTGTGCATTATAGTGCCCGGCACGAAAGAAAAAGGAAACTGGCGAATGTGTAAATGAATAAAACTCGTTCAACCAACCAGAAACAGACTGGAAACAAGGTATTACTTATTCCTGGCATCAGTGGAAGTAATGCCCTGATTCCTGTCCGTTTCTGATTGGTTGAATGAGTTTTATTCATTTACACATGCGCCAGTTTCCTTTATCTTTTGTGCCAGGCACTATAATTAGTTGATTAGGATATTGTAGTGGCTTTATAGAGGGCAAGTCAAAAGTCTGTTACCCCCTTCCTATCTTGAATACCAATGTAGTTACGCAAAATACAATACAGGGAATGAATAGGAACAGGGAATACAGGGTGCTATATCCGATGGAGCAGCTTTCATCATCTCAAATATGCAAATTAGGCCACATCTATCTCAAAAACCATAAGAGATACACAAAAAAAATTCCAATTGCACATTTGTTCAACAGCAAATTTCAAGCAAAACAAAAAAAAGTTCACCAAAATCCGATGAGCAGATCACCCACAATCCTCATTGCAAGCTCTGCAACATTAAAACCTTGATTCCTGTCAAGATTGAGGCATGGGATGAGTGGCCATAGGAGAAAACAAGAGCAACAGAGTCCAAAGATCCTGGGTTCAAGTCTCGGAAGTAACCACAGAGTGTTTTTACCCTTCTGAATACCATTTGCTAAGCGTGCAAATTATTTCATGCACCATTCTGGAAACTTCCACAATTTACCATAAAGTCAGCAGTTTCCTGTGCAATTGGTATAAAAAGGCATGTTGAAGCAGAGCAAAAAAACCAGAAGGAAAAAATGATCAACATGGTCCTCTGCTTTGATGAGGCGAGGCAAAATTATCATGCAACAAACGGGCATCGTTGAAATGTCGTGTAGAATTATGCTATGGTGCCAGTGGACATCACATTGAACATTATCTGGATTGATGGAAAGACTTACTTTGTATTAGACGACTGTCTGTAAGCAACAAACAGTAGAAGAGCCAATTGTCCTGTTGCAGAGCTTGCAATGAGGACTGTGGGTGATCCGCTCATTGGATTTTAGTGAACTTTTTTTATTGTTTCGTTTGGAATTTGCTGTTGAACAAATGTGCAAATGGAATTTTTTGTGTATCTCTTAAGGTTTTCGAGATAGAATTTGGATGTGTCTTAATTTGCATATTTGAGATGATGAAAGGTGCTTCATCAGATAGAGCACCCTCAAGTTCCTATTCATTCCCTGTATTGGAATTTGGGTAACCACATTCGTATCCAAGATAGGAAGGGGGTAACAGACTTTTGACTCACCCTGTATATTTCAATAGATTTGAGAACAGCTGTTTTGAAGGGATCACTGATGGTATGTAATACTTCCATGGGTTCTTCAGAAGTTTGGGTGAGTGTTTTGTATCAATTAGATGATTTGCATAATGCGATTTTCGGTCTCCTTTTTGTTATGAATTGTGTTCTTTAAATCTGATGGTTGCTATCATGTCTCTGCACGAAAGCTCTGAGATGTGTGTCCGGATAAATGGCATTAAGTCAAGA
>JAHWFO010007706.1:525742-550626 GCA_023313115.1 Rhysida immarginata | reverse complement strand
AAGACGGAGAGCTTAGCTTTGTTACTCAGCTCGCGTTTCGTTACCACACCTTATTTTCTTCATCCTTTTTATTATTATTATTTATTTATTTATTTATTTTTACTTCTTCCACACTTAATAAATATGAAGGTTCTTTAGATAGAAAATTTTTATATTTAATAAAATGTCGTAAGACCTCGGCATTCATAAAAATCTTAAAATAAAAAACGAGCATGGAACTGAAATAGATGAATACATGTATATTGCATTCACAGCTGTAGCGAGGGGGGAGGGGCACCGGTGCTGTACAAAATACTGTTAGGGGGCACAATTCTACTAAAGTACAGCACTGATTGCATGGCAAAATAAGGTAAACAAACGGCAAACTAAACAACATTTGCCACAACAATGGCCGCGTGTGGCCTGCGCGTGTGTGTGTGTGAGTGTGTGTGTGTGTGTGTGTGTGTGTGTGTGTGTGTGTGTGTGTGTGTGTACACCAGGATTGAATTTCACCTCGTCATCAGAACGAAACTCATGTCCCTTAAGGTGCTCTTTCATATTTGGGAAGCGGTGAAAGTCGCAAGGTGCAAAGTTGGTGAAAAAGCGCAAAACAGTCGAAATTCTTCTTCGACATTACATAGAAGACAAATGTAAGTATTAGGTACAAAAAATTTTGAAAATCGGTTACCAAATAAAAAAGTTATAGCCATGGAGGAATTACTTTTCGATCAACCCTCGTACATCAAGGCACAGATTAAGGAACTCTCTAAGTATGTATTAATTTAATTTGGTTCTGCTTTTCGCAGATTTGGAGGAGTAAGGTGCACAAAATTGGTCACATATGTTCGAGGTGTGTACAAAAAGTATCAGTCCTTTATTTTTTCCTGCCTAAACGAATGAACCACGGGTTTTCTCCTCTGACGACGAGGTGTACGTGAACTTCATCTGCATGCATGCAATTGGTCACATACGCAAAGCTCGCGAGTTGCTGCCTGACATCGTAAGTGAGTATAGTAAACACCTGCTGGTTTTTTGACTTTCTCGAAAGGCTAAACCATCAACACCGACGGTCCTTCATCGCCTTTGTGATGCTGTACGATGGAAACGCCCCGACCTTTGGGCAACAGGGATTTGTTTGATCCATCACGACAATGCACCCACCCATTCATCGCATCTGATTCATAAGTTCCCAGCCAAACACAGCACTCTTTTGGTCCGGCAGTCTCCTTACTCCCCTGACATGGCTCCATGCGACTTTTGGCCGTTTCCTAAGCTCAAAATGCCACTGAAAGCAACCACATTTCAGTCACGAGAACACATTTTGCAGAAAACAACGGCGGAGCTCTCCGCCATTCCCAAACAGGTCTTCCAAAGATGCTTCCAACAATGGTGGGAGCGTTGGGAGAAGTGTGTGCAGTCACAAGGAGAGTACATGTACTTTGAAGGAGATTAATGTTTAAATTCTACAGGTGATTAACTTTAGTTTTTCCGGCCAAAGGTCTGATACTTTTTGTATACTCCTCGTACATATGTAGAGACAAAACTCCTTCCCCTCCCCAAGATTTCAACAAATCTTTCCGAATCATGAGTTTTGAAGCCTATTTCAGAAAAAAGAAAAAAAAAAAAACTTGAGATGTGGAAATGAGTACATAGACCACCACTCTTAATGAATGGTCAGCCAATAAAGAGGTCATAATTTTTCCAAGATTTATAGTACATGTATTAACTTTTCAATTATTCTCAATATTTGAATACACAAACTTATTGGAATAACAAGTTTTTATCAGTGGATGATGGGTAATTCAAATAAACAAGGAATTTATTTTTTAAATGGGAATGAACTATACTCTGCCCATGAAAGATGAATTGGGAGTGTCCAATTCATTTTAGAATTTCCTTTGTTAAACATGTTAATTTTACTTTATAACAATGTCAAACAATTGAAATCAGAAATTTAACTGGACATGCCCAGTTCATCTTTCATTAGACAGAGCCTATTATTAAAAAAAAAGTTGATAGCTCTCTCTCACACTATTGTATTTTCAAAGAAGTTATGACATCCTAAACAGAAATATTTCAATGATCATTTTGGCAAGTTGAGTGGCTTACTTGTAGACTAACATGGGAGGGAAGGATATTATTTGATTTTGCTTCTATTGGAGGAATTTGATAGAATTCTCAAAATAGATATTTACAAACCCCAGTTAGTGTTTCTTTGTTTCAATTTCTTTACATTAGAATCACTAGCAAAATGAACTTTTTTGAAACAAGCTCATCTGCATTTGAGTCTTGTCACTGTTATAAGAATCAAAATCAAGCTCACTGCTATCAGGAATATTTAACAAACCATTTTTTGTCAAAAGGGTCAATTTTTCATCTTTGTCTCAATAATAAATAACTTCCACTTGTTTATTCATTATGACAATATACTAAAATGCTCTGTAAGAATGGAAAAGCAAGTAGTGAACTGCAAAATGAAAGTAACAATTGCATGATCAAGTAAATTGTATTTTCCAAAAATCTATTATTAAAAAAATAAAGAAAAAAAAATTGTAGTCTCTCTCTTTCTCTCTATCCCTGTCTGGCAGCAATGAACTCAACACTGATCTGCCTCAACAATAATTTGCCAATTATTTACTTTAAATTGGTGACAATACTAAAAACAATATTGATTGTATTGTTAAATTTAAACACATAAGTAATGCCTGCTTGCTAAATTAAATTAAAGGGGGTCTTAATTTTTCCAAGAATTGTAGCATATAATTTTTAATATCTGAAAACACAAACTTCTTGGATGTTAATTTATTTGTGGGTGTGTGGTAGGTTAATTCATAGAAACAAGGAATCTACTTTTCTAAAGGAGAATGAACTAGTTTAGGGTAAACAAAAGCTGGTTGCATGAAGTTGCCAAATAGCAACAGGGCTATTTCTTGCTATACAATGTAAGTAAATGAAAAGAAAAAATCTATTTTGGGCTGATTAATGTGAATCTATAGACTATGTTATTCTAAATTTAATTTTTCAGTACAGATCAAACAATTTAAACTTTTAAAATGAATGCTAAGAAGTGTAGGGGGAAACTGGCTCCAACTGCTGATGTAACGCTATAACTGTTCAAAGAGGCAAGCTATAACCATCTAGTAACAGAATAGCAAACTACAATCCTAATTAAATGTATTAAATGCATAGAGTAGACTTTTGGACACATTATCTTAACAGAAATGTAAAATAAATTATAACCAAATGGCTATGTCATGCACTATAGAACTAATGGTAGACTTCAAAATTTTCTATTGTGCTATGAAACCAGGTACTGGCATCATCTCAACCTGATACCACTTTGAATATTAATAGTTTGGACCCTCAATAGAAGAAAAATTAGACAATGCTTTCCAACAATTTGTATGATCAATTTTTCACACATTTTCCACAGTGAACGATATGGATTTATTTACAAAAGAAAAGCCAAATAAGTTTCAATACTTTGGGTGATAACCACCGCTTTCTAGAAACTACTAGGCCTGAACACGGAAAAGATAAAATATTGTTACATCGTTCTGGTGGTGCTATTACAGAAGTTAAGTTCAATGTCACAATCTTAGTGTTTCAACAATACATTATTGACACCATGTTCAGGCCTAGTAGTTTCTAGAAGATTGTGGATGAATCCAGTTTCTCTAAATCTTGTGTTATTCTCTACAGCTTGTCAATTGAGAATTTAAATTCTAATAAAGCACCTTCACCACCTTTTGGTCAGAAATTGTCATGTGTTTAATCAGTTTGTTCAATAACATGGCATAAAGAATAACCTAAAATTACTACAATGGACCCAAGCTATGGACCTGAACTCTATAGTCTTAAATTCAGAAAAAAATCTAACAGCCATCTTAATTCATCTCAACTGAATTAAATATCTGACTCTCTGCAACATTCACAATAAGCTCATACAGCCTTAAACGGTTCACCACCTCTCTCAAAGTTGGCATAAATCACTGGCAAAGAAGATTGGAACTTGCCTATTTCAGGTCTATCTCCCTCTATATAACGGGACTCTACATAATGCCAAATTTATAACAGGCAGTCCATATAACAGTTTTTTTCCGGAAAATAAAAACTGCAGACATGAATGGACGTGCAGTTTTTATTTTCCGCAAAAAATTTCATTATATGGACTTGCCATTATAAATTTGGCATTATATAAAGTGCAGTTATATAGAGGGAGCTCTGTACTTATGTATAGGAAACAATACGAAAACCGAGGCCAACGAGATAAGGCCTGGAAACGAAAAAGTCACCTGACCAACTGGGTGCTAGCAACAATCCAACTTTCATTGTCTCCATCTTGGATGTTAACAATCAGTGTTTTTCCTTTTGTTTGAGTGCTTGAATGCGATATGCGATCATATCAGTCAGGGTTCATCTTCTTTAATCTCTTTTCAAGGCAAGTTATCAGGATTGTCAAGACTCCTTAGCAGCTTATGAAATGGCCATTAGTATTTCTGTCCGAGAATTATCGCAGATGAATTCTAATTCGTTTTGATGCCATTCTAGTTATGAAACACATTAATAAACTGAAGTCAACAAAAAAACTTCTTCATTCACGATTTTACATGCCAATATTAGATTCATGTTTATTAAATTAAGTGAAATTGAATTTTAGTTATCTTCCAATTGTGACCTACCTGCCCTCACAGAAATCTGGTTAAATGAAAACTACGATGACGCTGATATAGCTATTGATGGCCACCATCTTTGGAGCTTAGAGAAACTGACCAGGGATTGTGATGTTGCATTACTGATTAAACAGGAATGGGCATCTAGGGTTATAGAAAAAACTCAATGGCCTAGTTTCTTTTGATGGATTGTCACCACCATTCTATATCTCTCCAAGTTCTTCTGTATAAACAGGGTTATAACACTTTGGAGGATCTTTTTAATCTACTGCATTCTCTTCTACTCCATTAACCCTGCTTTTCAAACCCTCGTCGCATTGACTACGTTCTAAGTATCTTAACTCTCATGCATATGCTTATAGAGCTGCAGGTGTTTTTACCATAGGTGTGCTTTCATAAAACCTGGTTCCATTTTGGCCACTTTTGCCCCCCCCCCCCCCCTTTCTCCATGTAGCCTAATGTAGCTTTTGCCTGGACGTAGTTTTCTTCCCTATTAATTCAAGAAGACATTTGTGCAGTTTTCTCTTGCCAGAACTATCATTAAAATTATTGGATATATAATAAACATGACTGATATTTACTTTATGTACTTTTTTAATAATTATAAATTTTCTGAATCAGCAAATGGCGAAACTAGCCACTACTGTAAATTATTAAGAACTGGGAAAACATCTTCAAATCACACACACGGTGCTGTGGGAATATTATCTAAATTACGGAAATAATTATGGAAATGTTCTTGTTTATCTTCAGCTTTTCCCATTTCCACATGGGGGCGCTGCATTAATTTTTTTTTTTTTTTGATTTGGCAATGATTTTTACGGCTGGATGGCCTTCCTGACGTCAACCTCACGAGAGGAAATGTTAGAGAACAAACACAAACATCCATGCCCTCGCTGGGATTTGAACCCGTGACTCGCTGGATCCGTGAGCGATAAGACCTGCGCCTTAACCCTCTCGGCCACCGAGCCGGCAAATAAATATCCATAATGCTGTTGTATATTCTGTACCTGCTTAACTGTGCCAAATAAAATAAACGTATACGTAGCTCAGGCTTGAACCCCCTCCCCTCCTGTCACGTAGTCCAGCGTAGCTTTTTACAGCCCCCCCCCCCTCCCCTCCTGACCAGGCCACTTGATTTATGGAAGTTCCCTAGGCCTCATTATTTCAACATTTTTGCAACCATGATTTGTCGAATCAACAAAGTTTTGTAATAATGAAACTTTTTCCCAACTCTTCAAAAGTATCAATTACAGGGTGGCTAATAATTATAAATTCAGGTGTTTGACAGCTAATAACTCCATTGTAGAACACTATTTAATCTGTTAAGTGGTATACCATATGTATTCTACTATAATGCGATCTCATTTTCACAGCCCCACAAAACACTAAAAATTTTACCCTCTTGTATAATGTCCCTATTTTTTGACTCATCGCTAACTTACGAGAAATAACATATGCAAGAATATACAGAGAAATCTCTATTTTTACGATTTAAAAAAAAAACCTGGTTCTTTACTATTCTTTACTTTCAAACTCCGATTCATTATCACCTGATTCTTCAAAAAGTTCCTTAATACAGTACAGATGGTGGTTTATTAAAAATTAATAAAAGGTTATTTGATTTTGAAGAAGACAAAAAAGATACAATAAAAGTACATGTAAACTACTGTATGTTCATTTTTCAAAATTATTACAGTGCACGTTATGTATTCATGCATTAAGTACTGTAATAAATATTCATTTGAACTTTATAAAACATTCTTTGACAATTTCAGGAGATGGAACATCAGTTTTACTGGTCGAAAATTTTATTTCATTTTTCACCTTTAATGTTACAAATGTATTTAATGTCATGCTAATATTGTTCAATTATTATCAGTAAATGGCAGCAAGAAAAGTTACAATACAGCCTTTTGCAATTGGTAAAATGTAGTTTTCAATTAAAAAAAATAATCTTTTCAAATGAAAAAAAATGTACTTTTCAAAATAAAAAATGTGATTTTCAAAACAGAAAATGCAGTTTTCAAATTAGAAAATAAATAGACAAAAATTCATAAAATTTAAATCAAAGAAACAAAATAATTTACATAATAAAATTAAAAAAGCGTTCCTGTTACCCCCACTCTCCCTTAACCTCTAGTGGCAATTATTAAGTACCGAAAGGTGCTTTATGCTATCAGTGTTTTGAATTATTTACAAAATGGTTGTAATTGATACAATGGCACGTGCTCTAATGGCACCCATATGATGCTCTCAAAAATTTTTAAAGATATGGCATGTAATATATCAAACAACTTGGAATGATGTGTCATGAATGAATATAATGTAAAATTAATGATAGTCAAAATTGGTTCAAATAACCTGGTTTAGTGGAACCATTATGGTTCATTGGAACTTTCAATACTGAAATATGGCATGTAATATATCTAATAGCTTGGAATGATGTACTATGAATGAATATATCGTAGAATTAATGGATAAACTGGTTCAATGATTATCCATGTAGCTTTGAACCAGTTCGGATAATCATTAATTCTATGTTATATTCATTCATGGCACATCATTCCAAGTTGTTTGATATATTACATGCCATATCTCAGCATTGAAAGTTCCAATGAACCATAATGGTTCCACCAAACCAGGTTACTTTGAACCAATTTCGACTATCATTTATTTTATGTTATATTCATTCATGACACATCATTCCAAGTCGTTTGATATGTAACATGCCATATCTTATCTTTGAAAATTTTTGAGGGCGTCATATGGGTAACATTAGAGCACGTGCCATTGTATCAATTACAACCATTTTGTAAATAATTCAAAACACTGATAGCATAAAGCACCTTGCAATACTTACAGCTTTTTGCAATTGGTAAAATGTAGTTTGCAATTGAAAAAATAATCTTTTCAAAATAGAAAATGTAGTTTTCAAATTGGAAAATAAATAGAAAAAAAATCATACAATTTAAATCAAAGAAACAAAATAATTTACATACTGAAATTAATAAAGCGTTCCTGTTACCTCCACTCTCCCTTACTGGTTATTAATTACTATTTTCGCCAATTGGTAAATATGGTTCCACGAATGAACCATTTTGAAACTGGTTGTAATTGATACAATGGCACGTGCTCTAATGATACCCATATAACACCCTAAAAAATTTTCAATTATAAGATATGGCATGTTATATATCAAACAACTTGGAATGATGTGTCATGAATGAATATAACGTAAAATTAATGATAGTCGAAGTTGGTTCAAAGTAACCTGCTTTAGTGGAACCATTATGGTTCATTGGAACAATCAATGCTAAAATCTGGCATGTAATATAGCAAACAACTTGGAATGATGTGCCATGAATGAATATAACGTAGAATTAATGATTATCCAAACTGGTTCAAAGCTACGTGGATAATCATTGAACCAGTTTATCCATTAATTCTACGTTATATTCCAATGAACCATAATGGTTCCACTAAACCAGGTTACTTTGAACCAATTTCGACTATCATTAATTTTACGTTATATTCATTCATGGCACATCATTCCAAGTTGTTTGATATATTACATGCCATATCTTAGCAATGAATGTTCCAATGAACCATGATGGTTCCACTAAACCAGTTACTTTGAACCAATTTAGAGGATCATTTATTTTACGTTATATTCACTCATAACGCATCATTCCAAATTGTTTGATATATAACATGCCACATCTTATCATCAGGGTTCGCGCTTACTCGCAATTTACGCCTCAAATGGGCATTTTTGCTAAAAATTGACTCGTGATTTTTTGAACAGCGAGTCAAAATTGACTTGTTAAATGTTGAATAGCATCGGCCCATATCTATCTCACCACATTTTAACCCTACTTCATTTTGTCACATGCGGTCTTGTTTAAATATCTAATTAACTATAACAGTAACTATAGAGAATGTGGATGCATGTAAAAATATGGAAGTTACAGCTTTTTGCAATTGGTAAAAAGAATCTAAATTTTGACTCGCAGTTTTCAGAGATGGGAGTCAAATTGACTCATATATATTGTGCTAGCACGAACCCGGTTATCATTGAACATTTTTGAGGGTGTCATATGATATATGGCGAAAATAGTAATTAATAACCAGTAAGGGAGAGTGGGGGTAACCGGAACGCTTTTTTAATTTCATTATGTAAATTATTTTGTTTCTTTGATTTAAATTTTATGAATTTATTTTCTAATTTGAAAACTGCATTTTCTATTTTGAAAACCACACTTTTTATTTTGAAAAGATTATTTTTTCAATTGCAAACTACATTTTACCAATTGCAAAAAGCTGTAAAAATTGCTGCTAGAGGGTAAGGGAGAGTGGGGGTAACATGAACACTTTTTTAATTTTATTATGTAAATTATTTTGTTTCTTTGATTTAAATTTTATGAATTTATTTTCTAATTTGAAAACTGCATTTTCTATTTTGAAAACCACATTTTTTATTTTGAAAAAATTATTTTTTCATTTGAAAACTACATTTTTTCAACTGAAAAGATTATTTTTTTAATTGAAAAGATTATTTTTGCAAAAAGCTGTAAATGAAAGGTGATCGCAGTAAAGTTTTCACAAATGGCGTCGCCATCTTGTTTTCGAGAATTCACTTTTGCATTAGCTTTTGGAGATGAAAAATTGAGGGGAAAAAAAGGGAATTAATGTACTGCATATTATATAAACACAATATAATACACTGTACTGTACCAGTATATTAAATATTATATCCCAGTTTCGTTTGAAGTTCATCAGACTGAAATTAGTTTGACCCCCCCCCCTCTCCCAGTCGTTGTAGCACTAATTTTCCTTCTTGTATAATGCGATCCCACAAATTTAGGTGCTTTTTCAGGTCAAAATTTTTTGCATTTTAGTAGAATACTTACAGTACATCAACAAAGGATACAAAATATTTCTCTATGTGTGGTTTTCCAGGGCAATATCAATCAAGATCGATTACTGCTTGGAAGTGCAAAGGCACGTTTGCACACGCCTTGAAACAGAACTCAATAGGAATCGCATTAAATTCTTGGGTTATCAGTTCCTTCAGTTCCTTGATACCGTCAATGGGGTGGCCGTAGACTTTTTCTTTGAGATAGCCCCAGAAGAAAGTATCAGGGGGCATCAAGTCTCGGGACTGGCTGGTCACTCAACAGGGCCATGGCACCTAATCCACCTTTCAGGGAAAGTTTCATTCAGAGATGCATGGACATCCAAAACGTAATGATGATTTAATATATGAGGGGCGTTCAAATTTGACCTGGACTTTATTTTTTATAAAATCAAGAAACTACAAAAAACACCCCAGTTTTTTCTCAAAGAACTCTCATTGCTTCTCTACACATTTTTTCCAGCATTCTGGGAGCATCTGGATACCAGTTCTGTAGAAATCTTTAGGCTGATGTAGAAACCATGTGAGGATAGCCTTTTTCACTTCCTTATTGGAGCCGAACCTCTGTCCTCCCAAGAACTCTTTCAATGGTCCAAAAAGGTGAGAGTCGCAAGGGGAGAGATCCGGTCTGTACGGAGGATATGATAAGATGTCCCATTAGAGTTCCGTCAGTGTGTCCATAGTCAGTTTGGCTGTGTGTGGTCTGGCATTGTCTTGCAGAAAACAAACACCACTGGTAAGGATCCTGGTTGCTTTTTCCTTAGTGACGTCCTTAAAATGTCACAGTAGTAGGGTGCATTTATGGTTCGACGTTCTTCCAGAAAATTGCATGAATGATACCCTTAACATCTCAGAATACAGTCACCATTACTTTCATTGCAGATGTGTCATCTTGAATTTCTTAGGTTGTGGTGAGTCCCACTCCATGCTCCCACGCTTGCTTTCAGGAGTATGGTGATGAATCCATGTCTCGTGGGTGGTCACAAAATGCCTTAGGAAGCTGTCACCTTTCCCGTCATATCGCTGCAGCAGCATGGAACAATTTTCACCCGGGTGCTTTTGTGATTCTTAGAGAGTTGCTTAGAACCCATCTGGCACAGATCTTGTTGAATTTCGTCTTATCGTGGATGATGGTCTCCAAACTGCCAGTGCTGATGTTCAGTATTGAAGCCAATTCTTGGACATGAATCCACCTGTTGTCCCTTATCAGCTTATTTGTTCGTGCGATGATGCCATCATTGACAGCAGTTGCTGGCCTTGCCCTATGAAGTTCATTCCCGGTGGATTCTCGCCCTCCTTCAAACTTTCGACACCAAGCAAAGACGGATGATCGAGACAAACATGACTTGGTGAACTGTCTTTAAAGTCTCTGATGAATTTCAGATGCTTTCACACTTTTGTTGTGAAGAAACTTGATTATTCGTTGTTCCACTTTGGTCGACACATCGCTGTCTGCCATTTTGTTTAAACAAACTGTTGCCATAGCAACCGGATGAGTGGTGCTGTATTTGCATGACAGGCAGTAGCTACCATCCCAACAATGAAAGTTTAGATTTCTACAACAATGAAATTTACAAAAAAAGTCCAGGTCAAATTTGTTCAAAAAAAAGTCCAATACCTCATACTTTGCTCAGTTCAAAAGTTGTAGACTGTCGAAAACCTGTACTTATTTAGGCCACCCTATAGAGTGGTATCCCCCAAAAAATTGTTTTTTTAATGGTGTTGTTACTTAAAATTATATTTTTATATATTTTTTTTATAATTCAGTAATAATTATAATTTCAGTATGAGATATATTAAGTGTTAAATTCTTTAACCAATGTAATTTATCTCAAACTATAGACTTTAATAAAAAAAAAAAAAATAATAATAATAATGATAATGAAAATACAAATTAAGGTTCCTAAAAATAATTTATTTATAAAATTATGTATTATTTAAGGGTAGTCAAATCGACGAGGGTTTGTAGTGTAATCCAGGCTTAATGATCATTTGTGATCTCAACATCGATTTCATCATTCCATGTTTAGAAGAGATCTGATCATGCAATTTTGTGATCTTTACCAAGCTGACTATTTCCATTATAAAGATGCCAACCTGTGGGCTGAGTACCTGTTCGACAGTTAGATCAGATTTTTCTTTTCTTATCATAAACTAATTATTCTATCAGAATGTCTTCATTACAGAAATGTGACCAATACGTGGTGGAGTACAATATTTGCTAACTTTTTTTTTCCTTTTTATAAAAGATAAAAATGCCCTTGAGACAATGTTCACCCCTATTACAATGACCACTGCAGAAGTTTGTAGCCAGAGAAAACACAAAAGGTTTAGGATATAAAATTTTTATTAATCTTTTTTAAAATACTCTCCATTGGAAGTAGTGCACAGATTCATCTGTTTAAACCAATCAGAAAAGGCTGGTTTCCAGTTGACCCCAGACACCAAAATTAAGTTCATGAGGACGCCGTAGCCGTATATGTCACAAGGAAATTGTACCCCGCAAAGTTCATTTTTCATGCAAAGAAACAAGAAAAAGTCGCAGATTGTTGGGTCCAGCGAGTAAGGTGGAAGGCGTAACCAGGAGACGCTCCACAAAGAACTCTGCAGTCCAAACTGCCCAATGAGCAGGAGTGTCATCCTCGTGCCACAAGAAAATCAAAACTCCAGTTCTTAGGTGCTTTTCTCGCCAGCTTTGCAGCACTTGTGAACACACTTCATCATGTACCATTCTGCAGTGACAGATTTGTTTGTTTGCAGGAAAATGGTTATCACATTACCAGTGCAAGAGAAGCTCCCGACAATAATATTTCCAGCGCTTCGAACTCTTTTCAGTTTCTTCAGTGAAGAGTCTCCTTTGTGAACCCACTCCCTTAGTTTCTAGGACATAGTACCATTTTCCAATTTAACTATGCAGTGTTGAATCTGTTGAAGTGTGTGAATCGATTCTTCTAGTGATCAGTCGCATGATTAATGAGTTCTGCTTCACGTAATTAGCTCGTTCCTGATTGGCCTTAATATTATGTGACACGAAATGGCCAATGAACGAAGATTTTGCTTCATTTGATAGCTGCTCTCCGATCTTGCAAGGTGGATTGCATTTGCGTTCTTCGTTGGAAAAGTGAACAACTTTATTTTCAAAATAAAATCCCGACATTGAAGATGGCAGCAAGCACTGATAGAAGACAGCAGTTTTCCCGAATTTCCGCCATACTAAAGCTAATATTTTTAGAATAAAAGAAAAAAAACAATAAACAATACACAATATAAAGTACATACTTAAATAAAATATATAAAGTACTTAAAAGTTATACAGGGTAAGGCAAAAGTCTGGTAATAGATCATGTAACTCAAAAACTATTTGGGGCAAGTTAATGAAATTAAAAATATTATTACAAAGCAGGATAGGGGCTACTTGGTAGTGACATTTTCAAGCTTATGCATGAAAGTGTTCATGGATTTTGGAAACTTATCTCCTAAACTTTGACAGATAGAGGCATAATATCAGGAATCGTTAGCATTTAATAAACACATGTCATTGGCTCAATCCCCACCATTTTACAAGTATTAAAGAGGGTTCCTAGTTGTAAGATTTCATTTTATCATAGTTATATTTGGTCACATTCACTTCATCCCAAGATCGTTTTGTCACTCACTTAACTTGACATATTCAATTCGTCCCCGATTTGTTTCAAGAGAAGATTACGAGACCAAATCCTTTCCTTACTATGAAGGATCCAGTCTGTCGTAGGCCTTTCATCATTCAGTCAACTCGACACATTTAATTCACCACATTCATTTTGATAATCAGTCAACGGCACATTCAATAAAGTATCCAGCTAGCCCTGGTTCGTCAGATCATCGCTCTTACACGGTTTTTTCTCATATTTTTATTTGAAACTATGGTTGTATTAGTTATATTATTTTTATAACGAAACAGATTAAACGACAGATTAAGAGTAAACTTTTAATTCCTTTGGAAATACAGTAGAATCTCGTTATTACCTTTTTCAAGGGAGTGAGATTTAAACGTATTAACGAGATAATGCATTATCGAGTAATGACCAAAAAACACTAACGTGGAAAAAAAACGTAAAACAGAGATAAATGTGTTACCGGAGAACATAATAATGAGATTCTACTGTATATTACAAAACGACATACTAACTTAGGAATAAAATTATTTCGCTTTACATAGGGTGTTTACATAGGACAAAATTTCAAGGGGCGATTCTTTGGTTTATTTTAAGAATCGTTTATCCTTTGATGATTTTCGCACTGCTGCTTTGTTTTGAAGATACAAGGCGATAAAGATTTTTCTATTAAAACAATACCAATATCTTTTAACAACATCCCTTCCCAAAAGACCAAGTGTCTGCTACTTTTTACCCCCCCTCCTCCCCCAAGTGGTCAACAGTGGCCATCTCTTTATCCCCCCCCCCTTCTTTTTTGGCAAGCGTGGAAGAAATTACAATGCAACTTCTAGAGCCTATGCAGAGCATTATCCAGAGAGATCCCATCCTTCAACCTCAGTGCTTTACCGATATTGCAACAATTCCTTGAAATTGGAACTCATGAAAACCGACCAAAAACAGGAAGACAACCAATGGCAACAGATGACCTTACAAGGTACTGTTGTCCTGGCATCAGTAGCCAACAATCCTGACTGCAGTTCCCGCTCAATCAGTTAAGTTGCACGCTGCAGTCAAAGAAGCATTCTATGAATACTATATGAGCATTCTTTTCATCTGTATCATGAAGCATTGATGGGAATGCAGATTTCCAAACCCAGATGGACTTTTGCAACAGGTTGCCGATTCATGAAGATGCCAACATGAGATCCTTCTCTCACATCTTATGGACAGTGAGGAACAATTTTCTAGAGATGGTGTTGTAAACCTGCATAACTCACACTAATGGTAAGATGTGAACCCCAAATGGCTTTGCGAAAATGCTGATCATTGTCAATGGAGGATCAATGTGTGGTGCAGATCTCTACAATGTAACCATTATCGGTCCAATTTTCTATGATAGAAAACTAACATCCCAGCATTTCAGAGAACTGATTTTGGAAGAAAACATAACAACCCTACTGGATGAGATGCCACTTATGGATATACACCAAATGTTTCAGATCGATGGAGCTCTACCGCACTATGCCCGCCACGTACAGGATTGGATGAACGAAGTGTTCCCCAACAGGTGGATCGGACAATGTGAGCCAGTGGCTTGGCCTCCCAGATCGCCAGACTTCACCCCACTGTATTTTTTGTTTTGGGGCTACATTAAACAGAGGGTTTACAAAAGACCAGCAACATCATGTGAACCTCAAGAACTGCATCAATGTAGCACGTGAAAGTATCACTACTGAGAGCATACAGAACGTCATGGAGTCTGTGGGCTACCATGCACAAATTTGTATCACTTGAAACGGTCAGCATATTGAACATTATGTAAAATAAATGTGCATAATACAGTTAGTTATTGACTAGGTCTAATAAAAATAACGTTCTTGTGAATTCCTGAGTTCTGCTGTCAGATTGGCGTTAATTTGGTGTGATTTTTCCCAACAAACTGAAGTACTGATTCAACCACAGCCTGGCTAGCATTCATGCCTCCTTCTCCCTGTCAATTTACTAGTTTGGTCCGATGGGCCTCTCTGCAAATGACGTGAAGTACCTTACAACTTCAAGCAATTTTTTTCTTTAATTTTCACCCAATAATGCAATGATTTTAACACTTCAATTTAAAGTAATTGAAGGGTGCATTTCAACTTTGCAAAATGACACTTTGCCTCTATCCGTCATAGTTTAGGAGATAAGTTTCCAAAATTTGTGTACACTTTCTTGCATAAACTTGAAAACATCACTACCAAGTAGCCCCATCCCGCTTAGTAATATTTTTATTTTCCTTAACCTACACCAAATAGTTTTCGAATTACACAATCTATTACCAGACTTTTTCCTCACCCTATATAAAGAATTTTTAAAAAGCATTTTAGACATATTTTATGATTCATTGAAAAAAAAAAAAAAAATTTTAAATTTTCTTATATTGGTCTATCGGGTAATATTCCCTTTATTTTGCATATTGGTTGCCATGTTGACACCAGCCTTTCAGGGCCAGCCACTGAACACATGAATACGCTCCATGAATTCATGTAGTGTGATCAGACTCGACTTGGTGCAACACATTCAATGTTGCATACTTAAACTAGGAAAAGGTATAGTGATAAAGCCATATTTCATCACCAGTTAGGATTCTGTGATTCACCTTGAACAAATCTTTAGAGCATTCATGGCACCATTTCACTCTTTCCTCTTTTTGCTCTGTCGTCACTGTTTCGTTAGTTGAAGATGAACTCGCAAAATGGTGTTGACTGCTGTTAATCCGATGTGGAGGGTCTCCTCTATCTGCTGGTAAGTGATACACGGATCTGCCTTTACCATATTTTCTGGAGTACCTGCATCAGGAGTTCATCCACTGCAGGAACTGTCTTTCGCTCCCTTCCAAATTCTCGATACCATTCTGCAATGCATTTCTATGGAGAATAGTCCATGAAAGTTTCTCTCAAAGTTCCAAACACTTATGTGGATTTAGGCCTTTTTTATAGCCTTAGAAAATCATGGCTCTCCATGCCTCTTAAAGTCTTTATTATGAATTGCTCCTGCAGTCCTACAAAGCTCACTTACAGCGATTGTTCATACAAGGCATGAATACTTGCATGACAATGAAATTAGGGCACAGGTGTCATGTAAGGAATGTCTGCATGTTGTTACAGTATTTAAAATTGAATGTGACATTCTATTTCAGAGCCAAGTGGGTATGCAAATACCAAGGGGTGACGAAATAGTGGTTTTAATAATTCTGGTAGTAGTCCATTTCCTCGTGTATACAGATTGTTCAACTACAAAGTTCTCTAGTGGCCCTTGTACAATTTTCACCAACAAATTGGCATATTTTCAGAGATAGCTTCTTTAAGTTAATTAAGATTTTATTCAATAAATAAACAGACAAACAAAATACGAACAGCTTAGCACAATTATTAAGTAGTCATTTTTGAAACTGGTCTCTGTATTGTTAAGTTAAAAATAAATCTGAAGAAAAAACTTAACTGGTGAAATCAACAAATAATGGGCCTGTTTGAGAATAAGAGACTTCTCTTCTCACCTTTTAAGGAAATAAAAGAATTAAAGAAGACCAATAAACTTTATAAAGCAGAGATCAAATACTCAAAATGCTTATACAAGGGGCAGTAAAAAAAACCTCCTGGAATTCCTCAAGAGACTGCAACGAGCAATATGATAGCGATCCCACTTTTGTGGAAGAAGCAACAGCATCTCTGCACACAGGCACAATAAGACTAACATATCAGTGTGCAGTTTCTTTACTGTTCCGTTTGAAGTAGACATGAGTGTTGGTCATTCTTCACAAAGTCGCAATTCAAAGTGACCGAAGAATGACCATCAAGGAGTTGCCGCAAGAAGTTAGTATCATTCACAGATTCATTCATGCAATTTTGTCCGATGGTTTGAAAATGTTTGTTCTGAGGGAGCTGACAACGGATCAGAAGGAATTGCACATGGTGTTTGATGACGACCTGTTTGACAAAAGCACGCAGGACCTGGCATTTCACAAACAACTTGTCACGGGTGTTTGCCTACAACCCAGAGGGGACACGATTCGCAATCATGGAAGACATTAAGTCAAATCAGACGACCAAGCTCCGAAAGATTCCACAAGAAGCCACTATATTGTCATTCCTGGAACTTTTTGACTGCCCCTCGTATATTCGTACATCATCAAACCTTTTCAACATTTGGAAATTCATACATCAAATTACCAATCCAACTATAATCTTCTTATTTAAAATGGATCAAAAGCCCATAGGAGATTATTGTTCCTCCCATTATTAAAGGACTGAAGGGCAATTAGAAAGTCTCCTAGTAAAAGATTATGCTGAAAATTTCACTTAACACTCATTCTGGAATACGAAACGATGACTAAGATGTTAACATAATCACATATTACTTGCTGGTCGTTACTGGCATCTTTCTAGTTATTTTTCCTTTAATTAAGTACTGAAAGATGCTTTTGCTTTGACCAACCAACCATTCGTCCATCTGAAAATCAATTTTCTCGAAACATACGACAGATTTTCAAAACCTCTTTTCATCATGCGATTAATATGAACCAGAGCTAAGACAAAGTCAAAAACTGTTGAAATCAATAAAATGCCACATGCTCTAATGTACTCCTTATGATACCTCCTTAGAAATTTTCAATTCGAAGATATGACAATGCATCAATCCAATCATCATGATTCATTATGTAAAACTTCATTAGCACTAACTTCAGTTTACCATCACATGGACACGTAATTATGCAGACATTATGGTTGTGAACAGTAAAAGTCATGTCAGTGTAATTTTTTTTCCTACTTTCTTTAACAATAAACTTCTCTACTCCCACGAGATGTTGTTGGTCATTATCTCGACTCCCAGGGATTGCTTAGAGAAAATATCTCCACGTTTCAACTGCCGCGATGGCTTCGTTAATCGAAGAAACTCCTGCAACATCTTGTTTCCTCATCTTCCTCATCACTCTTGTTGAAATCTGCTAACATTTTTACAATTGCGAGAAACCGCGCTCTATCTTAAACTCTATATACTGTAGTACTTTCCTCCCCTATATGAAAAGTAAACTAGCAGATTCAGCCAATCAACTAAGTTGAATCCAACTAGTACACGAATGATAGTCAGTTTTAACAAAGGTGTTCTGAGGCTCAGCAAACTGAATATTTGGTCCTTATTAACCGGAAATCTGTTTTAAGCAAGTCCGTATAATCCTTCAGCTGTAATATAAAAACAGAGGCCTTTAGGGCAGGCCAAATAAGTTGGTCTGTTAAACCAAGGGTCCTTATTATTTGAGTGCGTACTAACAAAGCTCTACTGTATAAAACTATTAAGTGCCATAGAGTGCCTTATCCTTTTGCTTTTTCTGACCATTCGGACATCCATCTGTCTGAATTGATTTTCTCAAAACATACAAAGATTTTCAAAATCTGTTTCTAGCAATCAATAAATATAGTTCAAAGATGGTTGAAATCTATTCAATTGTACATGTTTTAATGATACTGTTATGGTATCACTGTAAATTTTTAATATCAAGATATGGCATGTGATACATCAAACAATTCATAGCAACAAGTCATGACCGAAAATATATTAGGAACTGAAAGGTGCTTTATGCTTCTGATTTCTCCATCCATCATCACTTGATTTTCTAAAAATGTAAGAAAGACTTAAAAACTGTTTTTTCCAAAGGCAATAAATATCATTCAGGACTTAGACAAGATGGTTGCAATTGATTCAATGGTACACGTTCTAATGCTACTCTTAGAAATTTTCAATGCTAACACATGGCATGAGATGTCAAATTATAGCAATAATCATGAATGAATATAACATTATTTTTTGATTAAGATTTAAGAATTGTTAGTGCTGACTTGGAATATATCCTTGTTACGATTGCAGAAGGCACTCACTTCATTTTAACAACAGAGGCTTACATAGAAATAGTTTAATAATCAGACCCTCCAGTTTAATGTGATTGTGTGTTAAAATCACGTTATTTAGTTATGATTGCATAATTTACTCATGACCGCAATAAATTGTTTCATATGTTGTTAGTGGAAAAAAGTGATTGCATTCTTATGAGAATCTGAACAAGTATTGTTTCTTTTTTTTTTTTTTTTTTTTAAATACTGTATATTCTTATTTGCTTCTTTTGATGATGCATTCTCCGGTTCAGTTTTAAAAAACATGGAAAGATTTTATCAGATTTATGTTCCTGTATGAGTAATATCAATTGTAAATATCATGAATGGTTTTGTTGCAAATACAAACGTTTTAATCTAGTGATTATTCACATAAAGCAAAATACATTTCTGCAAAAGTTTGCATTTGCCAAATTCTGTGCACGTTTTTAACTCTTATCATTTAAAATAGGTTGATGTACGGACTTGAAATCTGCTTCACAGACCATTGCAATTACATATAGAATCTTTATTTGAAAGATATAAAGAATGACTACAATCTCCAATGGTTTATGTGAGCATTTAACTTTTCAGTACTTGATTATGATGTTCATCAATGACTTACTGATTATTGCAGAAATGTTATCATTACTGAGTACCTTTATACAAGCTTTTGATAGCCAACGCCATCAAAATGGATTTTCTTTTAGACCTTTAGGAACCTGATGCTATCAGATAAAAAGAATTTGTTACTAAACACTGTCCAAAAAAAGTTGGACTGGGCGCATCCTATTAGATGTCCAATTTCAATTGTTGGACATGTTAATTTTACTTTGCAACATTGTCCTAACAATTGACATCACAAGTTTAACTGGACTGCCCAGTTTAACTTTTGGTGGACAGATTATAAGGAGCACTCATGCAATTAATAACTGCAAATTGGGCTCTCTTATACAGTGGCGCTCAAAAAATAGTACACTTTCATGTTTATTGCTATAATACTTTCAAAAATTAAGAACATATAACTAAACTTTGTATACATATTATCTATATAAATATACAAAAGAAAAACTAGAAATAAGGTCACTGTTATTTGTATTTGCGAGGACACCATTAAACTGCCAAAATACAAAAATTATAAAATAGTACACATGCAAAAAAAAATCCCAAAAATGAAGTAAATACAATGAAAAAAAAAAAGAGTCAGCAGATCAATATTTTGTTGCAAAACCTTTTGCATCAATAATAGCTTTGTAGCGGGCTGGCATTGAATCAATTAGTTTAGTGATTTTGGCCATTGGAATTTTTTCCCATTCTTTTCATAAAATTTCAAATTTTTGCAGTGAATTTCGTGCTTTCTGTGACTTGCAGCTGTGGTCTAATTCTTCCCACATATGCTCAATAGGATTTCGTACCTTCTTTGACTTGAACCAGTCTATGATCACACAAGCGGTATGTTTGGAATCATTGTCTTGCTGATAAATCCATCCACGAGGCATATTTGCTTTGGCAAAAGGAAGCATATGTTGCTCTAAGATATTCTTATATACTATTTTGTCCATTATTCCATCGATCTTTATCAGCAGGCCTATCCCTTTATGACTGAAACAACCCCATACCATAGTGGATCTTCCACCATGTTTAACGGTTGATAATTGGTATTTTGGATCAAATCTATAGTTTGCAGGACGGCGTACGTACTGGATACCATCAGACCCGAATAGTAAAAACTTCGATTCATCACAAAAAAGCACTTTATTCCATTTTTTGGATGTCCACTTCAAATGATCTTTGGCAAATTTGAGGTGGTCTATCCGGTTCTTCTTGGAGATCAAAGGTTTTTTCACGGGACATCTGCCAAAGAAATCTGCATCCCTCTTTTCGTGGTACTCACACTACGTTAACATTATGGAAGGTTGCCATTCCGTTATTAAAGTCAACTGCAGTTTTCTTCGGGTCAGCCTTAGACAGCCGTATCAAGACTTTATCTTCTCGTGGAGTTGTTGATTTTGGTCGGCCGACCCTGGCTTACGAGTTACATATCCTTGTGTGGAAAAACGCTGAAAAATTCTTGCCACCGTGGACTTTGGAACTTGAAATTGCTCCGAAACTGAGGTGTACGAATTGCCATTGTTGATTGCATCTATAATGTGCTTTTTTATTGAAGATGGCAGATGAACTCGAAGCGACATGTTAAATATTGTCAGCAACAGCAAAATGTCAACATCAATATAGAGAATATGAGAAAAATCTTCATAAAACTCAGTGTGTACTATTTTATGAACTCACCTCTATCAATAATGGATGAGTCTTCAAATACTAATTAACTCTAAAGAGTTTGAATTTCTTTCAATATTCAAATATTTATGCAGTCTATATATTATTACAAATTCTTTAATTAAAATTCAATACTTTAGAAGTTATAATGATAAAACAAAGTGTACTATTTTTTGAGCGCTACTGTATGTGAATTTATTTGTTAAAGACATTCAGTTTTTGCAGTGATACAGGACTTGGGCTTTTTGAGTTTGAGATCATTTAAATATGCAATTAGGAATACAACCCACTTGCACTTCGATATGTGGAAGTTCCTGATAAATATATGTGTGATAGTAGATAAAAATTTTCTTGTCTGGTGTTGTTAAATGTAGTACCGGTAAAAACATTTCGAATGTAAAAATTCATTCTTACCAGCTGGTAAATATTTCTAAGAAGAACAATATTAATTATTATAATTTTTGACAAAGTGAACAAAAAACAAAAACGGCAATATGTATTTTTAAGATGCTTTATTATAATAGTTATTTGTTTCAGCCATAGTTTTCAACAGGCAAATACAGAATAAATGAAGAGTATAATCAATGAATAACAAAATCAAGAGGATGACGGGTGTTAAGGGGTAGATGCTTATCCAGGGTGACTATTATTGAGCTATATGGAGAAAAAAAAAACAAACTTGATAACTTTTGAATAATTGGCGACATTCAGTCGAAATTCGGCAGTTGAATGCAGGGCATGTTGGGATTTTTTTTTTTTTGAGCATGCACACTCTGATTGTTGTTGTTCATTTTTTGTTGATTTGAGAAAATGATCTCATCCCTATTATCCAAAGTGACCCAGATTTCGAAAAGATATGGTTCATGCAGGATGGGGAAAGACCCCATTGGACCAATAGTGTGTTTGAAGTCCTGGAAGAGCACTTTGAAGAGAGTATTCTGGTTTTGGAATGAGAATCGCTTGGCCGCCATATTCTCCTGATCTCAACCCTTGTGACTCATTTGTGTGGGGCAATATTAAAGGCAAAGTTTACACAAATAACCCCGAAACCATCGCTGAGCTCAAAACAGCCATCGACACTTCAGCGAGTTTTGCAGAATTTTGCTCTTTGTCTGCGCCACATCAATGATGGCAAAGCATATCAAACATGTCATAACTAAATCCGAATATCTGTAGTTACTTTTAACATTTGAATAAAATTTTTGAACTCAGTAGTTTTTGAAAATTTTGATTTTTTATTTCATATACCTCATTAATTGTCACCCTGTATATAAAAGCATAAAATAAACAAGAACAGGTAACTAAAATAAAATGGGAAAATAATATCAGAAAAAATTATTAAAGAAACTGATACAAAGTCATGTTTTTAATACCAATCTAAAACTTCTTAACACCCTTCATCCTATTCTTTAATCTGGTGTGGTTTAACAGCTTGTTACTTCTGATAACGTTGCTGCTGCTACAGCAATGCTCAAGATTTTATTCAAATTATGTTTTGTTTATAATAAAGCATCTCAAAATAAAGCAAGTTACAACTTTCATTCCTCTTCTGAAAAATTCAACTTAAAGGTAAATTCTACAGGAAAAGACTCTAGTGGGAAAGAGTCCCAGAATGGAGAGGGAAGAGTGAAAGTTTTCAGTTTTATTATTTTGTGTTCAAATTGAAAATTTTTATAGGCCTACATGGGTATTGATATCTTCATCTTTTGCTTTAAACAAAGCTGTATATGACCATAGAATTTACCTTTAAGCAAGTATGACTAACAATTATGAATGCTTACTTAACCAGAAAATAAAATAAATCACAGTCCATCCAACGAAAGAAAAACTATCAAGGTTGGGAAATTCAAAATTAACCAATCAAAGCAATTTAAATCATACTAAATCGCTTTGATTGGCTAATTTTGAATTTCACAACCTTGATATAATTTTTATTTTACTGGGTGAACACTTAAAGGGCAACTGACACCAAAAATGACCTATCAATTTTCTTATTTTATAACATAAAGGGCCATCAACTAACTCTAATTAGACTTGTAAAATTTTTATAACTTAACTAGTTTTTTAAATATAATTTTTCAAACATCAGTTTTCAAAATTAGTTTCGTTTTGAGCTTCGCCTCAATTCACCGCTAGGCATGACCTCACACTGGAGAATCGTCTTGGCTATCTAACATAGAATAACTCATCATCATTTTTCTTTTTTGATCATTTTCTACCCTGATTTTGGAAACTCCAAATAAAAAAATGAGATCCACTTACATTGAAATGTTCCTTGTTGCACTAGCTTTATTCGGGTTCAAATTTGCAACAAACTTGAATCTTAGTTTATTTTTCATTATCTGATTAATATATGTGTCGGTCTCAAATGTTCAAGTAAAAGTTACAAGATTTAAAAAGTGAGCAATTTATACGTGAACTGTGGCCTTGGCCTCTCATTTTGTTTCTCATTTTTTACTTTTGTTTATATTTTATATCTTTCCCAATGTGTGACAATTATATACAACCCTAGCGTCAATGAACTTCGGACACCTACATAATTTTGGATAAGTACAACGAAACTAATTGTAAACAAATGAAAATTACTTTATTGAGTGCACAGAGCTTTAGTACAACTGTGATATAGCATTTTAACATAAAAAAAACAAAACAAGAAAATTAAGTAAGCGACTTTTTGTAATGTTCCGTTTTCAACACGTTGCAATGAACTTCGTACACCGTACCGTTTATTGCACATTACCACTGAGTGGCGTCACCTTTCGGACGAATGACGCTCCGAAGTCGTTGAGGCATGCTGGTCACTAACTTCTGCGTTGTTTCTACTGGAATTTTGTCCCACTCTTCGGAAATACACGACCGCAACTGCTGCAGTGTCCGAGGCTTCCGCTGTCTGACTTTTCGCTTTAAAATGCGCCATACATTTTCAATGGGTGACAAATCTGGGCTGCAGGCAGGCCAGTCAAGCACCCTGAAACGCTGCTGTTGTAGCCAAGCCTTGGTGTTCCGAGCAGCATGTGGCTTCGCGTTGCCCTGCTGAAAGATACTTGGTCTTCTATTGAACAACTTTTGGCGGAATGGACGCAGATGCTGTTGAAGAATGTTTATATAGGCAGCAGAGTTAATAGTGCCCTCGCAAAAGTGAAGCGATCCTGTCCCGGCTGCACTCATGCAGCCCCACGCCATCAGCGATGCAGGCTTCTGAACCTTCCTCTGGTAACAGTCGGGATGATTACTTTCGTGCTTGGTCCTTAGCACTTTGTGACCGTTGTTGCCATACATCACTGCAAAGGTGGACTCGTCAAACCACAGAACACTATTCCACTGAGCAAGGGTCCATTTTAGATGGGTTCTGGCCCATGCTACCCGGCGACGCTTAGCTACAATGCTCATAAATGGCTTCCTCTTTGTAGCGTATAAGTAATAGTTGCATCTTCTGATGTAACGGCGGACTGTACTTTCGGATATGGGTATATGAAAATATTCTCGAGCCCAAACAGTC
>JAHWFO010007706.1:501058-525342 GCA_023313115.1 Rhysida immarginata | reverse complement strand
CTTACCACGTCCCATGGTTCAAAACAACACGAATACTGTGCTCTGTCGCGTGGACGGTGCTTTTAAAGTCTGATGCAAAGCATTCTGGGCGTTTCTATAGCCTTCAGGAAAGTTCTATATGCTGGCGACCCCTTCTTTGAAACCTGTTGACAACGCAATTTTACATAAATTTGAATAAATTATTTCACACCATTAAATCGATTCTAAATCGATGTCGATATTGTTACATATACTCAGTAAATCTATTTTCATTAGCCTGCAATCCTCTGTATGCACTTTTCACTGTGTTTTTAGCCAAATTACTTGGTGTCCGAAGTTTATTGACGCTAGGTTTGTATAAGGGGCACATATATATCATTAAATCAATTCATATTTACTTATTTAATCAATTGTCGATTGGTTTGTTAAAATGCCTTATTATTGATTGATTAACAATTTGACTCGTCATTTTTCTATATTAATAATGTGTTCATAACATTCTCTTACGTATTTATTTGGTTGTAATGATTTCGCTCTCCACCCGTACATGTTTCTCACACCCGCATCAATTTCTCTTGCGATCGGGATGAACCAGTACCCATAAATATGTCTAATTATAAATATTGGTTAATGTTCACTTCTGCACATCACGCGATGACTGATCATGCGACCAAGGAAAGTAAATTTTTTTTTTAAAATATGGGGGGGTTCCTCTCCCCCCCCCCCCCCCCCCAACGAATTGATATATACAACCTCAATGAGATTACTATACTTTTTTCCTTACCACATATACAAACACATGCCTACATCTTTTAAGGGGGGGGGGGGGAAGAAGATACGTGAAACGAATTTCCTGTAGTTAAAAAATATAAAACACAAAAAAAATTCTATATAGCCTATCTTATTCAAATTCCTGAATAAACTGTTTGCATATTTCTGTTCATAATTTGTCTAAGATTTTTATCAGAGTATTCTTTTAACTAAAATCAATAAAGAGCAGGTCGCTTTTCGATTTCACTAATAAAAAGCTCTATGTAAATTGACATTTTTATGAGAGATTTTAAAAAAAGATGTTTACAGCAGATTTAGCCTGAAAAAATCCCCAGATAAAAATACACGGCAGTATATAGGAAGTTTTAACAGGTGTTATTTTTTAATAATTTTTTATAATTTTAGTTCAGAGCAACGGAATCATCACCAGTTTGCCCCCCTCCCCTTCTATATCCTATTTATTCTATTCGAGTGAGCAACAATTGAGTTGCCTTGAAAATGGGTCTGGTTGAATCTCTATGGTTGCCGTTGATATTGCACGCGCTCCCACAGAATTCCATGTTACTCCGTTTTGGGAAACTATTGAGTTGACAAGAAAGGGATCATAAAGATTGCAAGACTGAAACATTTTTCTCGAGAACTTTTTTCGAGTTGATCTCAGATTGACCTCAGTTGAATGAATGAAACTTTAGCGGTAATGACTACAGGACTAGAAACTCCTTTCGCTCGTATGACGTCATCGACTTTCCCCCTATCTGAAGAAGTTCTTTCGCCATGTTCAGTAAATAGCGAATATTTGTTCATTTTATTAAATAAATAATAAAAATTTTCGAAATTAAATTATGTATTATGCAATTATGCAGTTTTATTTAATTATTTACTTAATCTTATAGTATCGAAAATTTTGATGTCAGTTGCCCTTTAAGTCATAATCTATGTCAAGACCATGTTTTGATGAAAGTAAAATGACTTGCTGTGAAATCATCAAAAATCACTTAAAAATTAAATAATAATTCTTACAGTGTTAAAACATAACAGAATAACATCTACAAATAGATTAATACATTAAAACATAAATGAAAGGAGGAAAAAAAAATATTGATGTAAAATTTAATGCAGATAAGGTTTCTACAAGCATAGCAAAAAAGAGAAACATGTTAAATGGGGAAATTGTACACAAACTTTAGTTACAGATAAGTATTTACCATCATTTTGAATCTTAGCCACCACAAATTCCCTTCAATAGTTTCCACAGCATCTAACAGAGAGCTAAAGGCATTCATTTAAGGAGATTTCAGAATTCCCATTTGATATTTTTCTGTATAGATCATAAAAGATCCACGTGCAGACACACATTGGCAGATAGTGATGATGAAGTTAAGAAAACAGTAGTACACACAAGGTTCAAAAACGGCCAAAAATGTTCTTTACAGATGGAACCCAAGGATTATATAGTTATAGCTATGTGCTATACAGCAAGGAGGTTATGTTGAAGAAAGGATGAAGATAGAATCATGACATCAAAAACTTTATCAATATTCACTCAATTTTTTTTTTCATTTTCTTATTTACAGCTGCTTAGTACAGTTTTTCACTTTTTTTTTATTTTTGTATTATGACTAATTAAGCACTGAGCAGTCTTAGACTTCGAGTGTTTTGAGGAAATATTTTAATCATTTTATACGGGAGAAAGGCAAGGAGAACTACAGTGAATCTTAATTAAATGAGAACCATCTGTAGTAACAGTTCTCTTCCCAGAATGTTTTCAAGGAGTCTCTACATCCAAATCTAAATTAAATAAGAGAATTTGAAGAACTGATCACAGTAATTAGAATTTTATAACAGTAATTTTTTTTTTCCACCTTGACACTCCTTTATGCCTCTCGCCATTAGCAGGATGCAACCAACATTCATGGTGGAATAAAATTTCATTAGTTTATTGAGCCTTGTACATACATCAGAACTAACGAATGAGAACTGGAGCTAATTCTCCAGTAACAAATTGAACAAAAAAAAAAATAATGTTTGGGATCACTCTGTAAAAAATAAGGGTTGAAATGCGTTGTAGCTGTAGCATATGATTAGGAGGCTTCTTTTACTTATCTGTGTTCATTTGTATGAGAATAGCACGTATATTCATGGAGATATAAAGTTTTTTTTTTTAAAAAAAAATAGATTTTTTTTGTAAGTTTTTTGTTTATAGCATGCAGGGTTTTCAATCCAATGCAATGTCATTTTCAGGAAACTTGACAAACTACAGTAGAGACAACACCCTGCAATCAGAATATTAAAATATTAAATATTTGATGAAATATGAGCATTTTTACTAAATAATGTTTAACTGTGCATGCGCAAGCATTTCCAAAACTTTTTTGCATTATTTATTAGCCAAATGTACAGAGCTACTTTTATAAAAAGCCCAAACAAATATCATGAAAATTCAGAAAAATATCGCCGATAGAATGAGTTGAATTTCAGTTGCTCTCAAAATTAAACAAAACAATAAGAAGCTGTCTCTAAATTTTTATTTTTGGACCGGACACCAGTATCAACTTCTCCTTAAGTTGATATGAAGGCATATTGACCTGATATTGACGTCTCTACTGTAGTTTGTCAAGTTTCCTGAAAATGACATTACATTCGGTTGAAAACCCTGCATGTTATGAACTAAAAACTTACGAAAAAATTTCGATTTTTTTAAGAAACCTTTATATCTACGTGAATATACATGCTATTCTCATACAAATGAACACAGATAAGTAAAAGAAGCCTCATAATCATATACTACAGCCACAACGTATTTCAAGCATTATTTTACACAGGGTCATCCCAAACATTATTTTTTTGTTCAATTTGTTACTGGTCCCCTATTTGCCTTTGGGAGAAATCTTTCGCTGAAATATACAAGGTATAACTTGCTCTTTACATCCCTGAAGTTTCAGGATTATTCGTCAAGTATTTTTCTAGATATTCGACAAAACATCTAAATCGAAAGGTGTTCCTATTATTCTGTTCACCCCCTGTAGGTGCTAATATCAATACCCTATATATGTCACAACAGTGCTCACCCGATGCAGCATGCTGTCATACAGGGTGCGGATGAAATACTATGGTATAGTCCACCATGCCGCTTCAACCAGGAGCTCTCTCAAAAAATTCAATCACATGATAATGTTAAATTGGACACTCACAAAAATAATGAAAACATAACAAAAAAAATATATGCATCTGAGAAGCATCATTCCATTTATGTATTCATAAATAAAGTTACACAATATAAAACAAGACAAGAAACATAGCAGTTGAAAGTAGGTTTCAACATCCAAATTATAAGAAAATGTTTGTATATTGGATTGTTAGCACGGGAATGGGAATTGACAGCAATCCTGTTGACTAGGCAATTTTCATTAGCAGTGATTACAGTGTTAACATAAAATAACTTTTCATTATTAGTACAGCATTAATACCTTGTTAAACGGGAAAAAATGAGTGTACAGAAAGCTGCACAGATAAGATGAAGAATGCTTACATATGTGAAGAGGGAAGTAATCCTCCTAATTTAACCTACCCCCCCCCCCCCAAATATCTGCCTGTGCAAAACTTCACCACAAATTCGCTTAAAAGGGGAAAATTAAACTACCTTCTACATTAGCATCAAAAAGAAGCAACTGCGACTTTACCATTTAAAAGATCTTTTTTTCTCTTTCTCCTTTTTCATATGTTTCTTAGCATTTGTTTTAAAAGTGATACATGAAAACATTAATTTGGTACGAGCTGTTGATGGAAATCTTCCATCAGGCTGATATGTGTACCTCTGTAATTTCCATCACATTAAGGTGTTAAAATGCAACACTTCCCCCAATATTATTTACTCAATCGTGACTAAATAAGATGATACTGTGGGAAGTGTTGTGTTTCATCACTTTCTTTACTCTAAGTAATACCCACAGTCATAAGGTAATTAATTTTTCTTCTCCTCCATCACATGGCAAAAAGACTTATTTTGATTTAGAACACCAGAGCACAATGCAGCAATTTGCACTCGTGAAAAAAGTGAGAACTAGTATAGTGGGCATGCTGAGATCGTTTTAAACTATTTCCTTTTGTGATTTATGTACTGTAATTTTACAAGAATATACTGCAATTACAAAAATATACTGTAATTTTACAAGAATATACTATACTGCAGGTAGTTCATTTTCTCTTTAGAGTTGGGAGATTCCTTAATGTAAATGTACTATCTAATATTTAATTTTAATCTATGCTCCATTCCTAAAGAAATGATGCCAAAGAGAGATCAAGTGACACACATTCGATGTTTATAGTCAGTGTCCTTGCAAGCTGTATAAATAATTTTACAAATTATATGAGAGGTCCTGCAATTTTACACCTTGACTATACCGCGTGTCCCATTTTAAATAATGCAGCTAAAATTCTCAAAAATGAAAAACACGAAAGAAAACCAAATCCAAGAAAAACCAAGTGTAGATAGGATTAAATTATAAACGAAATTACCCCTTTTCCTGCAACGATCTTGGAAATCTTTAAAAGATCTTCTGAGGATCTCCAAGTTTGTTTGGCAAAAGACGTAATTTCATTTATAACTACAGAAAGTTATTTCAGATAAAATTTTAAGCATTTCAAGGGGCAATCAGACACACATTTCCACTTTTTTTAAACATGCAGTGAAATATTTTTCTTTAGCATTTTTCGTTTTTGAGATATTTAGCTGCATTACTATTGATCTAGTATTATTGCATCGGAATTAGCAGTATAAAAATTAACAATTCTGTGACCACCATTCAGACTAAGTTAAACGTGTAAGTTTTAAGATAACAGAAAGATTTAAAATAGAACACTGATATAGCCAAACGTTGCAACGGTAGCTGACCACCACTCTTGTTGCAATATAAAATGTCATTTTTCTCTGAAAAATTAACCAGCACTCAGCAATTTCTAGCTAGATCCCAGATTACTTAATATGCAACATTCCTGGGATTATAGTGAATAAAAATCCAAATAAACTTGATTCCAGGTTGAAACAATTTCTTGATAATAACATTCTTCACTGGTAAATGTAGCCGCTGTTGTCAAGGATGAGTGAACTCTGCTCAAATGGATGTATAGGTGACATACCGTATATCTTCTAACAAACGCCTGGTCTTCAATTGTAGCCAGGTTTCAAAATTAAGATTGCTAAACAAACACCTGTCTCTAATAAACGCCGGGGATTCTCTTCCACGCGGCAGTTCACGTGAGCCGCTTTCGGGGTTCACGTGTACACGGGCTTGAGGGGATTCCCAGTACACTGCTTTGAGTTTCGATATCATATGCACTCTGCTATTTATCCGTTAGTCCTTACGAACAGGATACCATGAGAACTGTTTACTACGCACTACCATATTCTGTTTTAAAAAAAGACATGCCTCTAAAGCGATCATATGATGTGGCATTTATGATGTCGTGTAAGCTATAAGATTTGACACAGATTGCTAAATAAACGCCCGGTTAGTGATTAAGTTGAAAAAATAGATGCTGGGGGCTACTATTGGAAGATATACGGTATATGTAAATGCACCAGTGATATGTATGCATTCGATTCTGAATTAAATGTCAACAAGATTACATACTGTACAAATAGTATCTGTAACACTGCAATTCGACCCAAGTCGATTTGGATTTTTTTTTACTCTTTCATTCCGTTTTTACCACTGAAATTTGCAGCAATATTTCGAGTGATAACTATAACAATTCAGTTTTAAGTAAACTGCAAGTACACAATGCCACGTTATATCACGAATTATGGGAGCCAAGATTTCATAACGAGTTAGCTGTTCTGCGACAGAAGGAGTACATTCTGCTGCTTTCAATAGGAGTATGTTCAAATGACAATAACTCGGTCATCTCATCTTTAATAGGTTTTTAATAGGCTTAATCCTTAAGCAATAAAAATATTTTGTCAATAATCATCAATCTAATTTTGATAATTTTTAATTAATTTAATTCTGGTAAAAGTGCAGATAGATGGCGTAATAAATGAATGCACACAGATGTATTTTCTAAGAAACACAAAAACAAAATTAGCACAATCATAATCACATTTGATAAAGGAAATTAGTTTAAGTAGCTTTTGGAGTACATACAGGGGTTGGACAAAATAATGCCTATGTAAATAAGGTCTGTCCCAAAATGATAGAAACACCTTTAAATTTCTATTTTTTCACTTTTCTCAGAAAATAAAAGAATAAGTCAATTTAAAATCATCATGTAATCATATATTGTATACAGAATAAAGAAATAAAAACACTCTTTGACCACAACAGAATTTGTGGTAATTTGCCTTTCCCTTTATTATTTTTTCTGGTAATTTGCCTTTATTTCACTCTGTTTTAATATTGTGCCAATTCCTGGAAAAAGTTTGTTTAATATATTGTATAAAAAAAGTGGTGGTTTATTATGGTGCAAATGTTCTTGCTATAGTTTTAAACTAAAATACAAGAAATCACTGTCCCAAAATGATAGAAACACCCTTACAAATTCAATAAAAAATAGCATACTCTTCCCTCCACACACCCAATGATAGGTAATAAATGGAAAGATCCAAACATGCAAATTATTAGGAAAAGAAATTTCCATGTTAAAAGAAATTAAACCAGCCTTAATAACATCAAATTTTATCTTCACCAAAGTGGGGAGAGGAGTCGCACTGACAGAATTTGAAAAAGGAAGAATCACTGAAATATTTGCTTCTGATATTCCCATAAGAGAAATTGCAATACAGTTGAAATGATCACCACATGTAATTTTAAATTTCTTACGATTAAAAGAAGAATATGGGGGGAAAAGTCAAGTGTTCGTCCATCAACTCTCACTGCACGCCAGAAAAGGATGGTTTTACGGAACTGAGTAATTCCACGACAAGTCTTCGTCAAATCGCAGTTCAAACCTGACATCAACACGTCTAAATCTACAATTCACCGTGTTGTGCATTCAGCAGGATAATATCTTGTGTCCAAAAAAATGAAGACAATGCCTCCACTCAACAAACACCATAAGGAGAAGCGGGTCAACTGGGCCAAGTATCACATGAACTGGACTGACAACTGGAGAAAAGTTATCTGCAGCGATGAGAAAAAATTCAATTTGGATGGGCCAGATGGTTTTGCATATTATTGACATGACATACGGAAGCAGGATGTGACTTTCTCAAAGCGGCAACAAGGCGGTGGAAGTGTAATGTTGTGGGGTGGATTTGGATGGACGGGCTAAACTTCCTTAGCGTTTATTTCTGGAAGAATGAAGGCTTTTGATTATCAGCAAGTTCTGGAGGTACATTTTTTAGCATTTGCTGAAAACATTGGTGGTCCCTTTTTCCAATTTCAGCAAGACAATGCACCTATGCGCACTGCAACATCGACATGGAAGTGGTTCCTTGATCATGGGGTACAAGTGATGGATTGGCCAGCACGGTCATCTGACCTTAATCCAACAGAAAATCTGTGGGGTATCTTAGTGAGAAAAGTTTACAAGGATAGTCATCAGTTTTCTAGTGTACAAGAACTGAAAACCGCAATTAAAAGGCATGGGATGAGATTCAACTGTGTGAGCTTCAAGCACTTGTTAATTCAATGCCTGACAGAGTATTCAAGGTTATTAATAAGAATGGGGGCTTTGTGGGTTATTAATTTCATTTGTAAGTAAATGTTTCCTTTGATTTTTGTTATTTTGGCATGTGTTTCTATCAATTTGGGAAAGTGATTTTTTTTGTATTTTAGTTTAAACCTACAACAAGAACATTTGGACCATAATAAACCACCACTTTTTTATACAATATATGATTACATTACGATTCTAAATTGACTTATTCTTTCATTTTCTGAGAAAAGTGAAAAATAGAAATTTGAAGGTGTTTCTATCATTTTGGACAGATCTTACAATGCTCTAGGGAAACTCGTCATATGTCCCATGCTCTAGTTTTGAACCGTGCCACATAACAGTACAAGAATGTACACGCATCAGTCTATTAGTAACTGAGATAGGTATGTATGTTGAATATATTGAGTCGTTGAAACTCCGTTATGGCTGACCTCTCAGATCAAGAGGCATGATTGATGAGGCTCATCTTCCCAAAGCCTCAATAATGAAAACAGACACTCTTGTTGGGGCCAGGAGAAGTACTGTGTTGACTGTTATGACAGCATGTAAGAAACAGGGAAAAACATCATCTGCCAAGCACAACAGTAACAGATAGTCGAAGCTCACTGATAAAGAGAGAGAAACGGTTTCGAAGCGGACTGTGGCCAGAAAGCACAAGACAACAGCATGTATGAACACACATCTACAAGAAGCTATATCAACAAAAACTATCCGGCATGAACTGCATGCAGCGAACATACACGGCAGAGCAGCTATTCCAAAAACGCTGGTGACACCATGCATTCAAACGTTGAAAATGATGTCGGAGGCAGAGAAATTGGACACAACAACAATGGGAGAATGTCATCTGGTCAGGCAAATCATTGTTCACATTATTCCAAACAAACAGACCTGTTTATCATGTTGATTTGGACTTTGTTTTACTCAGAATATCTGAAACACACAGTCAAGCTATGAACATCCAATTGCCGGACACTCTGCAAATATATATTTTTTTCTTTTTTTCTTCCACACTACCATATTTTGCATTAATATATAATAGGTAAAGAAAAAACCATCAACTTCCCACATTAGATATCATGTAAAAAATCATTAAAGTTAATGATGGTAACATATCAAAGAGTAAGACAGTCTAAGCTCCCATTATTTTAAATGGACTTATAAATAACACTTAATATAAATAGAGTCATTTATTCAACATGTTTTAACCAGAGGCCATCATTAGGAATAATAAAAATTGAAAGTGCTGAGACTATAAAGGATATGCTGTGAGTGGGATTTATTTTCATGGGAAAGATTAGAGCTTAACGAATTTGAAGTTCGATTAATAGGGTGGTATCTGAGGGTCACTATTGTGTGAGTAAGAAGGGAGAAATTGAGGAACTGAATGGGATAATCAATTAAGATGTGGAAATGTTAATCACATCTCATCCCCCGAAAAAAGTCAATTCATACCTATTTTCCTTACTGATCAACACTTCTTATTCACTCCTTCCCAAAAGAAATATATCCCACCCACAGCATATCCCTTATATAAAGTGTCCCAAACTGATGTATACACTCTTTGAAACGTAATAGCTCAGCAACAAAATGAGATAGAAATATAAGGTTTGTTGTACTTCCAACAAGATGGGGCTCTACCTCACTTTCATGTCGATGTGAGAACTTTCCTCGATCGCACATTCAATCACAGAAAGATAGGATGAAGAGGAAGTGCTACGGAGTTCCTGCCTCGATCTCCCAATTTATCCCCTCACGACTTCTACTTTTGGGGAACTTTAAAGAACAGTGTATGCCACAAATCCACAAACACTGATGGAATTAAGAGATCAGATTGAACATTCCATCAATGATATTCCATTAGCTACAATCTAGTCGGTATGTCGCTCTCTTCGACATCGGTGTTGGGAGTGCAGGGTTGCCATTACGATTATATTTTGAAAATAGTAGCCTAAATAGTCTCCTCCTAGAAATAATACTTTAACAATAATACTCCTGGCACCTTCAATAGTTTTTATTTCCTGATCCTTATTATATGCAGTACTTAAGGAAAACAGGTACAACACTTAGTCCATTTATGGATACAAAGATAAATGAATTAAAATTTTAAGAATACACATACAGTTTAACAACACTGAAAAAAAAAAAAAAAAAAAAAAAAAATAAAGAAATCTGATATATCTTTTGACTTTTTTTACTGATGAAGGTAACAATCAAGTTTGACTTCCTCTTGTTAAATATTAAGTTTACTTTTTTTTCTTTCACTTCATGAGAACTTTTCCTCTGTCATAATTGTTTTGCCCCTTCTAACATGCCTTGTGCCATCCTAATTCTAGGCAAATCATTTTTGGTAATTGCTAATTTAAGCCGATTATTAGCTTCCTTAAGCAAAGTATCTACTGACTCCTGTTTTTCTTTGGCAACGATTTTTCCTTGTTTCCAGCTTGTCATTTGAAATCACCTTACTCGTAATTTTAGATCGTTTCCATCTTTCTTGCTGCATCTGCTCTTCTCTTTCAGAGCCTGTTCTTTCAGATTTCTTTGGTCTTCAAGGTACTGCTCATATAATTTATGTGCACTATAAGCTAATTTTAAAAGTTCTTTTGTTATTGGAACTTCTTGTCACTGGAAGTTCTTTAGTAGTTATTATCGGTTTGGTAGTTTAATCAACCAGATGCAAACACATTGAAAACAGGTTTGAAATATTGTAAATAAAATGGTATTTAACATCATTCCTTATTTAGAGCTTTAGCAAAAAGCTACTTGATCTGTACATTTATCCGGTCAGCCATTCGCCTTTTGCACGATAACTTGAAAACAGATTAACTTTGCCATTAAAAAATTCTGTTTTCAGAAATATGACCATCAAATCTTAGCTTGGCATTATCAACTTTTCAGAATTTTTCGTGGACACCTTCAACTCAAATTCACACGAGTGAATGCAAAGAATACCAATAACACCTTGTTGCTTATTGGTGTTATTTTAAAATGAATTTAATGTAGAATATTATGTGGCGCAGTAGTGATCGACACGCAGAGGTGAAGGTGTATGTTAGTATTCCAACTCAAATTTTCATATCCCAAAGTGGGCTAAGATGATACGTTCCCAAGGTGGCTTCTGCCACTTGTCGCAGCAATATTTCAAAATAGTCTCCGAAAACATTAAAAAGTAGTCAATTTTGGGCCTTTTTTTTTTAAAAAAAAAAGTCGCCATAGTCACCCAAGGGCAAAAATAGTCGCTAATTAGTCACCGATGGCAACCCTGGGAGTATACTGTGGTAGAAGGTGGATAGTTTGAACATGAATGGGCTTAAGGAAGTTTAAGGAATAAAATACAACAAACCTTATAATTCTATCTCATATGGAGTGTATATATCAATTTGGGGCACTCTATAGTCTCAACAGGGGTCTATCTACAATTACAAAATCCATACCCATTTTTGTGAAAATACAGTAAAACCTGTCTTAATATGGAATTGTCCGGGACCAAAAAATATTTCTGGTATAGATAGGTTTCCACAAGAGGGAGGTGAAACCTATAGTTCTCTTCGAGACCATATTTTATTTCCAGAAAGGTCAGGTTTTGCTGTATCGAGTTTTTTGTGAAAATTTTTAAGCCGTCTCCGCAACAATATACATGTACAGGGTGAATAAAAAAAGAGAAAAGGGAAGGAAAAATTCCGCGACCTGGACACGAACTAGGGAGTATGCCTATCGCTGGCACTGCTCTAACCAACTGAGCTATCGTGGGCAATGAACTGTCGCGTACACAGTGTCTAAATGTACTTCAATGAAGTCACAAATTAGCTTAAATGGCAGAGCAGGCCCCCTTTGATGATTTTCGGAATGCTGCTTGGTTTCGAAAACATAGGGTGATAAAGGTCTTTCGAACAAAATAATCTTTTATTACCTAATATTCCATGTAAAGCTTCTTGAATCCTAACTGCTGAACAACACCAGTTGCATGAATGCATGAATCCAATCTTCTTCTCATTGACTGCCAAATCCCTTCAAAAACACCAGGGTCGTTTCTTAATGCATTACACTCGTCAACTATCCAATTTCTCAAATCTACATTTCCTGCTGGAGTAGTGCAAACTAACAACTTCAGATGCCCCCATATGGTAAAACCTTCACTAACCTACTGAGAGTGCAAAACGCAGCTGTTTTTAGCAATCAGAATGTTGTTCAAAGATATCAGTATTGTATTTGTCGAAAAACCTTTATCGCCTTGTATCTTCAAAACAAAACAATATTCCGAAAATCATCAAAGGACAAAAGATTCTTAAAATAATTTTAAAAAATCACTCCGAATTTTTGCTGAAGTTTAGTAAATAGTTTACTTGATCTGTAACTATTAAGAACACTATAAATGTTTATTTCTTGAAATGTTAAAAATTTCTGAAGTTTATTCTTAAATAATTATCTAAGGGCTGTTGTTTCATTCAACTGCATAACTCATTGCAGGGCTTGAAATTCAAAATTTTCATGGAGGGGATCCTCCCCTCCTATGTTTGTAAATGGAGGGAAGTTGAACTGTTTGGGAGGGAGCCAATAAGTTATAGGTTATACAAGTGATTTTTCATAACATTTTAATTTAAGTTTTGTACATAAATTAAATGTGTTAAAAATAATAAAATACCAAAAAACTCAGTCATAAGATAAATGTAATAAATTCTTATATTTCAATAAACAAAAAATTAAATAGTCATAGATGTGAGTTTCTTTTGCACCATAGCTATTAACATAATGGATTGTGATCTTGCAGTACAGCATGATTGGTAAAAAATAGATAACCAACCGGCTTTGACTTTTATTCCTGCCTTCATCTATATAATCTGTTACGTTATACAAAATTAAATACCACTAAAATATATAAAAATGGATTTTAAGTGTCTTGATATTTAGCAATCTCTGGACATGATTTTGAAGTATCATCTAAACAGAATGCTAATCTCTGAGCTACACAAATTCCTATTTTTCTCTTGACGGTGACTATTGGAACTAGCGAAATTTCATTGGTTCAAAAGTTAAATCCCCTTAAAAAAAATTCACCAATAATGACTGACGACAAATTAAACCCGTAATCTAATGATTTATGGACGGAAAAGATTCGTATCCAAAACTTAAATTGTAAGATATAAAGAAAAAAAACGTTATCTTTAAATCTTAATAAATCATAAAAACATTTAATATGATTAAATTTCACGGGTGGGGAAACTCCCCTCCTGAAAGTTTTCTTGGGCGCGATTTTAAAATTTTGGACGAGAATCCCGCCATCCCGCCCTGAATTTCAAGCCTGCATTGTTAAAAAAAAAAAAAAGAATTCAAAGAAGATACCCTCGGGTATTAAAATGGTTATGAAGATACAGTTTGCATTCAGAAAAATTATACAGGATGTGTCTGAAACCCTGTTACAAACTTCGCATGCATACTCCCCATGGCCAAATAATAAGCAAATGTCCTATCAACATGGGTCTGAAACTCAACCGTTAACGAGAATAATAGCGTCCAAATGTGAGGTATGTTTTACAGACATTGTTTCAAATGACGTCTATGTGCTTCAACACAGGCATGCAGACATCTCTGAAACGAACGGCGAACACGTTCTAACACTCCTGTGTGGTTCCTAATGGCATCAAATTCGGCGACAATGCGGTCCCATAGCTCATTCGCATCTTGGACGGGTGTTGCATACACGTTATCCTTAACATGCCTTCACAGACAGAAATCAAGACAATTGAGGTTGGGAGAACGAGGAGGCCATGCTACTGGCCCTGCACGTCCAATCTATCTTGCGGGAAAGCGGTCATTCAGAAACTGACGTGCAACCACACTGAAATGTGCCGGAGCACCATCGTGCATAAGCCACATGTCCAGTTGCCACTGCAAAGGAGTGTTCTCTAGCAAATGCGGTAAGATGGCGTGCATCAATTGTTCCAAGAACATCCGGTATAACGGTCCAGAAGCATTGGGGATCAATATCGACAATTTCCGTGACCCGCTCGTCAGCCAACCTCACAGGGGCACCCACATTTGGATGCCATTTTTCTCGTTTACGGTTGAGTTTCAGACCCATGTTGATATGACATTTGTCTCTTATTTGGCCATGGGGTGTACACATGCAAAGTTTGTGACAGTGTTTCAGACTCGCCCTGTATAAGATACTGTTAAATTTTGTGAAAGTACCCTTAAACAGTACCAAATTGACCCTAGACAGAATCCTGCTCAATACTCTCAATTTTTATTATTCCTGATGATGGTGTCTGCCCAAAACATGTTGAATAAATGACTTTATATTAAGCATAAACTCAGTAAGTCCATCATTAATATAATTTATAAATCAGTAATACATAACCTACATGATGTCAGTGTAAGCATAACTTGTACTCTAGTTTTTATTGCTCTTAAAAACATGGCGAAAATTTTAAGCAAGCTGCCCCACTTTGAAAAGGTAGTGAAGTAATGAAAAGATGTTGCCTCGTATCATAAACACTCAAAAGCCTATCCTTCCCCAATAGATATTAAAGTATGAGGGTCATAATCTTTCTTTTCAAATGAAGTTTTTTTTCTTGAAAATGAATCATCTTGGTCCCAGACCCTCCCCCCAACCAACCCCTTTTTTTTTTTCTTTTTCCCCTCCCCTTAATTTTGTTAAGATTCTTTAAGGGGAGAAAAAAAAATTGGGAGATTCAGATTTTCCAAATTTTGCAGAAAAAAAACAAATTAAGATTACATCAAGACTTTCAAAAATTTATACATGAAAGCTTGTTGAGGAACATTTCTTATCGCAGATGGACTACAATTGCTTCACACATGACATCCTCTCTCCTCAATGTGGAACAGCCTATAGTTAATTTAATCCCATAAGCCAAGTGATTAAGACTGAAACTGTAAATGAATGGTTTTTTCTTTAGCATATTTTCCTAACATTGCATATCAATACTTAATAATAGTATTATGTTTAATTCTTCCAACTGTTGAACATCACAAGTGAAATAAGACAGATCCATTTTATGACAAAGAGACCTAGCCTAATCTATCGTATCCATGGGGTAGATGTTTCTATAAAGACAATGGTTTCACGACAATCACAATGTTTAGATAGCAACATAAAAAGAAACATAATGGGAATGTGTGTGAAGATTAACTGCACTGATATTATTTGGGAAATAACAAGCTTTTGAGATAGTTATTTTCTGTTTAGACAAGCACCTAATTACAGTTAATTTTTAACGTTGCTCTTCATTTTTATACATTGTTCTTCGAAGCTATGCAAACGCAGGGACACATAACGAATGACTGAATAACGAGGACCCACTGTATGTGATGAACACCTAGTAAACTTTCACACATCTTGCTGTGCAATTGTGTAATCCTGGCATTATCCATTATCATTTATTTTGTGAATGCAAAATAGTATGAGACTTCTCAACTCTCTGGTTTCTTGCTAGACTTCTTTATATCCTTGCAAATTTACTTCAAAATTTCAATGAGATTACATTAAGACTATCTAGAATTTAGAAGGTTTTCCTTCCAAGCACGTCAATTTATTTGCATTCTAAAACTTCACCCATGACTTATTTCTGATTAAGTTTGTTTTTAACTTCATCATCTAAATTAACTAAGGACAGCACAAATATCAAATCTCATTTGTGAAATTGAAAACCACAACACCTAGATGCATGTCAACAAGCCATCCTATTTTAACAGATCATATAAAGTTTCTAAATCTGCAATATTAATCTAGTTAGACATGACAGAATAACTGCGATGGCTTATTAGTTTATATTGTTAATTGATTTATTATAGAGCTTTAATGCTCATTTTTGTAAATGCCTGCTCTATCTCATAAATATTTGCCCAGAACAGGCAAACATTTATTGTAATAACAAATCGAAAACGGAAGGAAAAATTCCCGAGAGCTGGAATCGAAGCAGGGACCATGCCTATCGCTGGCACCGCTCTTACCAACTGAGCTACCGCAGATTGCTGTTACAAGATATCCAAATGGACTTCATTGAAGCCACCAAGCAGGTCAATCGGCAGAGCAGGCCCCGACTCGAAAGTCAGGAATCATGCTTACCCTTAAACCATCAAATAATTGATGAAATTTAACTCAAACAGAAGATAATAAATAAACTGAAGAAACTTCTTCAAGCATATCACAATAACAAATCGAAAAGGGAAGGAAAAATTCCGCGACCTGGATTCAAAACAGGGATTCGAAACATTTATTGTGATAAATATACATATTTACAATTTTTCCTCGCTCGTTTTAGTATTGTGAATAATTGTTTAATACCATGTGAAGTTTGTTTTATCCACTATTGATGGGAAAAGCATCATAAACGATTCCAGATTTCTTATTGAATGACGCCTTAAAATGAGCACAAGTTTAAAATCTGAAAGTCAAGATTTTAAGTAAATATTCCAAAATCTTATATGAATAATATTTTAGAGGGCATAATAATGTCCTTAAAACATAGTTTACATCAGATTTCTTTAATATAATGCACATTTAATCGCATTTAACAACTCACTTAATCTGTTCATTAAATAACAGAGATTTACCAATATCTTATCTGTTTATACGCCTGTGGCATAAAACTAATGCATGCCATCATGAGATTCAAAGCTAGTTATACTTTAATGTGATCATGTTGCAATAATTTACTTTAATATCATCAAGAGAAGAAAGAGTTTAGAAACTAAGCAAAAATTGAAGGTTGTCCATAATCAAACACATTAAGCTTATAAATATCATGACATTTTATCATGAAAAAATTTCTTTTTAGCATTGGCAAACGGAAAGTTGGGAGTGATATCGTTTTGAAGCAGAACTAAAACAGCGCTTGATTTGAATAAATTCGGGGTCTTAATACTAGAGTTAAAGAAATGACAGCAAGTAAATTTACATTATCAGAAGTGTCTTTGAACTTATTTCCTCACAAACTCAAAGGCGGGATTCACATAGCGCAAAATACTTTACGTTATACAAAATAACTTCCTTTAATTTGTACACATATATTTCCATTAACTGACAAAGAGATTGGGGTGATGGGTTTATTGGCGAGATAATTGGCTTGCTATTATCGGTAAATGTAAAAAAAAAAAAAAAAAAAAAAAAAAAAACCATCAATTCGTTCCATCCATTCTGCTGCCCCAAACTGATCTTAAAAATTTCACTTTTCTTTCACAATAACTTCATCATCACCTTTCGTGTGCATGAAAGCGTGTCCTGTTATGTTCGTGTGTGTTATGTTTCAAGTTGCTCTTTGTATCATGGGGATTCGAATTATTAAATAAGGTTTATTTCTTAATTCCAGTATTGTGGGATGAAGTAAAAACCATTGAAAGGGAAATGAGCGTTTTCTGCTGTGGCAGGGAAAGGTCGCTACGCTGCGCTCGTTTTTTTTAGTTGTTCTTTCTAACAAGCGATGGCATTTGTTCAACGGCTTCGTCATTCCTAATGGACAAAGATTGTTATAACCAATTTATCACGGTGCGATGGAGTCAAGGGTGAAGCTACCCTGGCTTTTTTTTTTTTTTTTTTTTCCTCACATTAACGCTTTAATTTTTGTCCTTTCATTGAAATGATCAAAGAATTGCAAGGGAGGGAGCACTTACGTTCCTTTTTCACAATCGTATATAACGATCGAGTCGTCGTCGCTACTCGATATCAGCGTCTCGCCATTCGGTGAGAAGTCCATGCTATTGATACGATCGGAGTTCTCTCGAAACACTTTCGCCACCCGAAAACTTCGAACCACATGATCAACGAGCTTCATTTTTGGGGAGACTGAGGGGAAGTCAAATAAACAAAGTCTCTTCCCAAAACAAATTATGTTCCACTATTATTTTATTCCGCTTATAGGGGAGTCACCACCAGAAAATAAAAAATAACACATGAGCCTAACTAGAATGGCGCGAAACAATAACATAGAACGATTCGTATCGATATGTCATCCGATTGGTCGAAAATTCATTAAATTATATTGGCAAGCAATGTGCAAATGGTTATCATTAAAAATATTTTTGTTAATTTTGGATTATATTAATTTGTTTATAACGAAGATTTTTACTTATAAAAGATGTTGCTAATCTTTAACTTTCGTTTTCAAACGACGACGACCTTGCCCCAGTTTCGCCATCTTCAAATTGGACCAGTAGCTCGATTGTAGCTCGTGCAGTGAAACAGAGACTATGTGAAATCAATAAGTGTCGAATCCTCATTTATTGATGATCAGTGAAATCAATAAGTGCCGAATCCTTATTTATTAATGATCTGTGATGTAAAATAGTGTTAGGTCCTTATTTAATATATAAAACAAATCTTTGTTTCATAACAGAACGTGTATACCACAAAACGATACAGTACATTGACTGTATTTCTCAAAAGTAATTGTTTTGATTATTAATCAATCTCAACAGAACGATTCGTATTGTAAAATTAAGTTGAAAGCTCCCACCCTTTTGTTTTTTTGTCTTATCTCCTTTTTTTTTTTTTTTTTTAAAAAAAAAAGTTGGTTTTTCCAGTCATGATTAAATAAATTTCAAATATTCTTTTCCTCTAAAAGATTAATAGTTTTGTCCGTTTTGTAATTACATGCAGTTTTCAACTTTATCTCAAAGTTTCGTTTTCGACTCCGACTGACCTTGTCCTACAAACGAGCCATGTTGGAATCGTGTGGATGATAAACACAAACTTCGAGACGAAGATTAGCAGCTTATCATCATCATCGTATTACTTCCTTTATGCTACTCTAATGTAGTCTGTACACTTAACGATGATTGCATAATGAGAACGATTGGTAGCCTCGGAAAGAAACTGAAATTTCGAATGGACGTGTTTCGAAAGCACGGGCGGTCCGTGTTCGATGCCGGACTTGGGGCCGTTCTCTCGGATCAACTCGTCGCCCGGCGGTTGCTGGTCGACCAGAATGGCATGCCGAATTCACTCAACGTGGATGGCCATACCTTCTCATTATCTCGGAACGTATACGTAGTTGGATTCGGTAAAGCCACCCTGGGCATGGCTTCGGCTGTCAACCGCCTTCTCGAGCCGCACATCGTCCGTGGGCTCGTCAGTGTTCCATGTGGTTCCCAGGACGCTCTTCGCCAAGCGGGCAAAATGTACTGGTGACAATCTCGTTACATTTTTCCAAAATCCGATTTAAAAATATAAGTAGGAATTAAGAGTATGAGGGTCATGTTGAATGAATTCCGTAACTCTCCCTGTCGATTTTTCAGTGACATCTTGCTTCCGACCTCGAGTACGATTCGTATAGTGGAAGGGGCGAAAAATAATCTGCCTGACGAAGATGCCTTAGAAGGAGCGAAGCAAATTTTTAATCTTGTTCAGGGTTTGAGCGAAACTGATCTTCTCCTTGTGCTCATTTCAGGTGAGAAGGACGTTAAAAAAGAAAGAAAACGTTCTTTTGCTGGGGAAAAAACTATTCTTATAGTAACCACACATCCCCCCTCATTATTTCATTCATACGATTGATTCATTCATAAAATTCGATTTACTAGAATATTCCCTGAGGATGCCCTATTTTTATGTGCCTATTCAACCTAGCATTACATGTAATTAAAATTTTTATCAATGATTATCCAGATTATCTCTTTATTCACTGTTGTTATCAAGTTCCCTTCCATTATTTAATAAAAGAAAAGTTTTCAGTTGAAGGTAAACACAACAGGGCCAAAAAAAAAAAAAAAAAAAAAAAATCACTCTACTATTGCTTACTTTGTTATGCAATGAAATAATATAAACTGCTCAAAAAATTAGGGGATATTTCAAAATGAATATGAAGCAATAAAAAAAAGAAGTGTTTGAGTTTTGTTTATTAAACAAGAATATCAGGAAATCCAAAGCATGTTAGACTGGACGAGAGTGCCACACATCGACTGATCAGTAGGGTATAGTCACCCTGGACTGCCAAAACACACTAACAGCAGTCAGCCATGGACAAGAACAGATTGTCCAGCAGTTCTTGTGGGGTTCTTTGGCACTCGTGCTCCAGGGCAACTTTCAGCTCAAGAAGCGTTGTGAGAGGCTTTGGGTGGTTTGCCAGACATCCTCCCAGTGTATCCCAAGTATGTTAATGGGATCTGGTCTGTAGAATGTGAAGGCCAGTTCATGCCGTTGATTCTCACCTCCTGAAGCATGTTGTTGATGAAATGCACATGGTGGGGCCTTGCATTATCGTCCATGAAAATAAAGTTGTTTCCAATTGCTCCAGCATAGGGTAACATCTCTTCTCAATATCTGACAGCAGTTGGCATTTCTGACCTGGAGATCTGTACGATCACCAATGGCGATGCCAGCTTCCACCATGATTCCACCACGTCTTTCTGAAGAAGCCCCTTTCTCGCACGAAAGTTGGATTCTCCCGTGGTCCTCGTTCACGTCAGATCAGGACACGATGATTGTCAGAGATGAAGACAGTTGACCATTCATCACTGGTCCAATAATGATGCTCATCAGCCCACCTTCTACATATTCTGCGGTGTTCAGCAGATGGAGCAGATTTCGCATGGTCTGGGTACATATCCATTGTTCAGTGGCAGTAAGAAACTGTTCTCACAGCCCCCTTGCTTTGCTGCACCAGTTCCAATAACGTCAAGTAGCAGTCATCTCTTGCTGTTGTGGCAGATGAGTGACCCTCCCCTCATCGTCTTCATACTCTGCCAGTCTCTTGAAAGTAATTCCACAGTCTGCTGATTACAATTTGGGATGTTCCAAGTGCTGGTGCTGCTGCCACTACCCTCTTTGTTTGACCAGCTTCAAGATGTTCTATGGCTCTTTAGGGCTTTGGATTCAGGCAAATCGTATTGCAGGGGTTTGCAAGAGCAAGGAAATTGCAGGATGTATACTTTGATAATCAGGGAAAATGCAGATACTCCAATACTTTCAGCCTTTTTATAGTGCATTTTGACTAATGAAATGAAAGTTTGGTTTTGCATCTCATTTGCATAATCAGACAATTTTCTTTGACTTGTCATTTGCCTTTCTTATGTTCTTGTTTAATAAGCAAAAATCAAGTTAGTTTTTTTTTTTTATCACTTCATATTATTTTGAAATATCCTCTTATTTTTTTAAGCGGTGTAGTGCATTAACAGCAGTCTTTGAAATTTTGTCAAGCAATCAAAGCCATCATTCATAAGATAACTCTTTTCCAATATTTTTCAGTAAGATAACTGCTTCCAATATTTTTCAGTAAGATAACCCGTTTCTCTATGTAATCTTAGCAGATGTGCATACTCATGTTTGAGTTAACTTTTGGTGTCAGGGTGTTAAATAACCATTGAATCTGTTTGAAATTTTCATTCTCATGCTAAGGGGCCATTCATAACACGTCTCACGAATTTCATGATTTTTGGAGTGCCCCCCCCCCCCTCCCCTGATGTGACGTCAAATATTTTGCAATTTTAAATTTAGAAATTATTAAATTAGCACAGCACTTCCAAAATTATTTATATAATTCTATTTAAACTCTTTTTTTCATAAGATCAACAATAAATCAAACATTTTAGAAAATTTACAAAACATAACAAAACAAATGAACGATCAAAATTTAATCATCTTGTTTCCATGGACTTTGAACTCGTTCCTTTATATTATTTATGACTGGCACAGCAGTCACTTCATTCTCATTTTGAATAATGTTAGGAGCATTCGATGTGTCAACATCTTCATCTGACCATTTAGTATCATCATCGTTTATCAAACAAAGAACTTCCCTGGCACGTGCCAAAGGCGGCCGATGCGCTGACTTAAAGGTACAGTGAGTGTGAACTCGCGCAGCTGCCACGTACCAAAAAGTGATACAAACAGATTTAAACCGATGTCACATTTTGTTGACCCCCTCCCTCCCCCTTACAGTGTGACATGGCCCCTAAGGGCAAAATTGAGACTGACTATAAAATTTATTTAACACCATAAAATAGGAGACTAAAGCTTAGTTTCCACATCACCAGAAAATGGAATTGGAAAATGTAAGACTGAATTTTTTCATTAAGAAAGTTCACTTTCCATTCTGAATGCAAGAGCTGTTCCAAAGCTACATCTGCCATCAATTTGCTTTTCCTGCTACTCCTCTCTTACGAATTCCTCCAAATCAAAATGGAAGCCGCTTCTTTTCATAAGTAGCCACTTTCATATGATAAGTTTTCGGAGTTCACCAAGGGTAATGGAAAATGTTAAGAGAAGTGGAAATTGCAGATTTGAATTGATATAGACAAAAATTGCATTGAGAAGGAGCCAGAAGCACACACACACCAACACAGCGAGGCCGGTGCGATGATATCATGGCAATGTGTCTTATGATTGGTTATCTCTACTGTGATGAAAATTTTTCTTCAACAAAGCTCAACAAGCTTTAATGTCGATTTTTGGTTAACCAAAAAGGAAAGAAAGGAAGTGACATCAGAAAAGTTTTCTGTTGGGTTTCTGTGCTGGCGTCATTCCAGTGATGTGGAAACCCAGGCTTACGAGGGGCAAGCATCTGGGTAAATGGCTATGAAATCATTCTCATTACTTGAGCTCAACAGATGGAGCCAATCGTAGATGTATGCAAAGAACACGAGATAATTTTAAGAAAATGAACGGGAAAATCAGAACTTAAAATTCAATAAATCAAATAGAACGGACTGGGATTGGTGCCTTGTTACCATTTAATAACTTATTACAATCCTTTTTATGGATTTCAGTGCTCTCAGAGCTGTTTAAGTGATTTCTTGAATTGACAGACTTAAATAACTTACAATTATCTAAAAACATATTTGGCAAAACTTGATCTCTGACTTGCCATATTATATCTGAGCGAAATGCTCTTTCCACTTTTTGATAATGTTTTGAGAGCTTTGGCCAGCATAAGTCCACTACTTTGGCAGAGTAGAATCTGATGAACAATAGCTCTTGCATAAACGTGCCAAAAAACCCTTTGCCTCAGTTTATCACTAGTTCAAAATGAGAGTTTGTCCTCTAATGATTCAGAAGAAAGAAGCTTCTGAGTTTACTGTTCCCAATCTCAGTCGAGATAGACGATTTTAAGATGGTAAAATGGCTATATTTAGAGAAAGCCAAATGGTCAATGATGTAATTGGAAAGTGTGATAAAGGGGAACAAAGTGGTCTGTTAAGTTAACTTTTGAGTTTCTCAAGGCATCGAGAAGTGTTATTTGTATAACAATAAAGCTAAGGGAGTGAAAATGTTTGTAAGATGCCTAGCAGGCAAGGTGAACACTATACTAATGCGGCCTTTACACACACGAGCTTTCACGCACACCAGGCGCGCGAAGGAAAGAGCATGGACGCAATCCTGTGCGATTGCGTTTCTTGAGTAAAAAGCAAGCACGTTCTTTCCCAGATGAAAACGCGCCGATTTAATGGCATGATGGAAAGAATGCATGTGTAAAGATAAATCACACATGCTTTCTCGCAGGAAAGCGTGGATCGTGGAGCGCTTGCCAGTTGAAGAGTTTTATTTGGTGTTTGCGGTTTCGCCATGAACTCTAGTGTTTTATGAGAAAAAATGGAATTTCAAAGAAGAAATATTACAAAGGTTGCATTCTGATCTATATTGCTGACTTGATTAATTAAACAAAAGAAAAGGTCCAGGAATAGCAATGTTGGTAGTATCTTTATTAATTGTTCAACGCATATCGAGTATCATCTCATCTTCAGGAACTATGAAAGACTGCAGAGTTACAATCAGAGAAAAGTAATCAACTCTGACTGGTGGACTTACAAGCAATGGGGTAAAGTTATTATAGAAAAAACGTCTGTGTGTGTGGATACATGATTGGATACATAATAGTATATTAAAAATTATAAAAAACAATATATGTACAAGAGCCAAGCTGGATATA
>JAHWFO010007706.1:471372-500658 GCA_023313115.1 Rhysida immarginata | reverse complement strand
GAAATGAAGAACTAAGACTTACCTACAATGTGGCAAGAAAAAATGCTTTCCCGGACCAAGTCACAAAAACTATTTTCCGAAAAACGAGATGAGCACTTGAATCACACAACCATGCTGTTGACCGTACAACCGAATCTCCGAAATACAACACTTTTACATACATGGGTCCAGAAATAACCAGGATTACAAACATCTTCAAGAATCACGGGCTAAAAAATTGCGTACAGAACAGCAAACAAATGCCGTTATCTATTAAACCAGAAGGATAGGATTCAACATAATGATGTCTACACTGCCAGCGGGGTCTACAAACTCACATGCTCGACTTGTGGTCGTTTCTACTTGGGATCCACCAAAAGATCATTCCGTATGAGATTTAATGAACACATGAGGTCTTGGGTCAACGGGGACCACAAGTCGGCCTTTGCAGACCACGTTATCACCAACAAACACAGCTATGGTCAAATACAAGAAATCATGTCCATTGCAAAAATTCATCAAGGATCCACGGAGAATACTCACGTACGAAGCCCTGATAATTAGGAAACACCTCATGACTGATAGAGAAAGAAAAGATTCTAAACTACCAACTCAGTTTTGAGAAAAATCCAATACTCGATGCAGTCAACAGAAGAGTAAACCCGGAAATGAACATAATCAACAATATCCTGGACGAGGACTCTTAGCTTCAAGTTATTTATTCTTTTTTTATTTTTATTTTGTTTCCAGATATTTGTATTTGCAATATCTTTCCATCTCGATTTATTTTTATTTTTTGTTTTTTACACTGTTGGTTTTTAGTCCCTATCTAAATTTTTTGTATTATAGTTCGATCTTTCTTCTATGTTTTCACCAGTTTTGCTTTTGGCTCTTATATCCAGTTTGGCTCTTGTACATATATTGTTTTTTTTTATAATTTTTAATACTATTATGTATCCAATCATGTATCCACACACCCACACGTTTTATCTATAATAATTTTACCCCATTGCTTGTAAGTCCACCAGTCAGAGTTGATTACTTTTCTCTGATTGGTGGACCCCTCCCATATATACCGGGTGTTGTAGCCATTGTAACTCTGTAGTCATTCATAGTTCCTGAAGATGAGATGATACTCGACACGCGTTGAACAATTAATAAAGATGCTACCAATATTGCTATTCCTGGACCTTTTGTTTTGTTTAAGAAATATTACACTGGAAATTACTGTTGCTGGATTAATTGAATTAACAAGAGCTAAAAGAAGGAGGGTGTGGGTTAAGGAATATAAACGCCGTTTTGGTCATCTATCATTGATACATGAATTATGTGAAAATTATCTGGAAGTCTTCAAAAATTACTTGCAGATGAATAGTTCATCTTCTGACATCTTATTCAAAAAAGTGGAACCCAAAATCTGCGAACATCCATGTTTAAAGAAAAAAATGTGCAAAACACTAATGACAATTGCCTGCATGCTTTACGCTTGAGAAGAGTGTGTGTGTAAAGGCACCTTCTCAGAGGGTTGCGTGCGTGCTTAATAGCAAGCATTCGCCTGATCTTGCATTGCCTTTACACACGCTCTTTCCTGTGCGAAAGCGTGCACACAGCTCTTTCGCGTAGGAAAGCGGCAATGTGTAAAGGCACCTTATCGCAGAATCATCATCGTGTTCAGGGATCTAGCTAGAAATTGCTGTGGTGGTTAATTTTTCAGGCCTTTCACATGTTTCTTGAGATCCCCAAACACGTGAAAGTCTCATGGGGATAAGTCAGGGCTGTAAGGTGGATGCTGCATTGCTTCCCAGTTGTTTTGGCTTTGGAATCATCCGTGACGGCACGGTTTGCTTGTCCAGGTCGTTGATCATCTTGCAATGATGACTGTCCCTCCGAAAACCTCTTGCTCCATGCCCAAACACGAGTGAAGGTTATGCAGTCATTTCCATAGACGTTCTGCATACGACAATGAATTTCAGAAACTGAAACTCTTTCACATGTCAAAAAACGAATTACTGCTCTCCGTTCCTGTTTCGTTGACTCCATTTTGTTGTTTGGACGAAACGATCACTCGCAGAGCTTCAAAGCACAAGCTGTCGTTCTTTCTCACGTGATGCAAACTTGCAACCTATTGTTCAATTTGCACGTGAGGTTTCGCAGTTGTTGAAAACAAAAACTTACTATCCTACACGTCGTCTGATTTTTTTCCCCACACAAATTTTCATTTTCATTTGTACGACCCCTATACAATCTCTGGTACATGATTGGTTTGTAAAATAGAACATAAAAAAGGGACAAATTATGTGATTGGTTGAGCATTACAAGAAATACAAAGAATCATAACATAGAACAAATTAATGGTCAAATTTATGTGATTGGTCGAACATGACAGGTTATAATAAGATTGTAAGTTGTGATTGGACAAATTATAAAAAGTCTTTCAACTGGGGTAAGAGATGGTAGATGTCGAAATATTGTTGGGAATTTAAAAGTAACTCCTCATTTTCTGGGTTATTTAATGATTTATAAATCTCTATTTCTTCTAGTATAGGGGTATTTTTTGGGTTATTGGAGTATTTCAGGATCTCATTGACTTTGTCGATTGTCCTGGCCGGGTGTTTTTCTTTCGTCAGGTGCTCGGCGTAATTCAATTTCTTGTCTTTTAGGTATGATTGGACATGTTCGTTGAACCTTGTTCTAAACGAGTGATTCGTCATTCCCACGTAAAATCCCTTTTTTATGTTCCATTTTACGAACCAATCATGTACCAGAGATTGTATATATAAAGCATTGTAACCCCTCTCTTATGCAGACTTGAAAAAGGCAGGTAATAAAGCCGAAACTAGTCATCGTATTTATAATGCAATATTATAAAGCCTCTATTCATTTCGTTAAGAAGTACAATACTATGTCCATTCCACTACAAGATAATTAGGTTTTATGTGCTTCCATTCATCAGTTGATGTGGAGTTATTTTTTGTCCCGCATGACAGCAAATCTATATCTGTCCTTGAACTCAGCCACGTGGGGGAGGACATTGTCGAATAGAGAACAGTCATGTGGCATAGTGGTGGAGCTCAGACATATTTGACCCATCAGAATTGGCTGTTTATGTTTTAAGATGATTGTATCTTTCCTTGTAGTGTACTGTGTTTTATTTTATGTGGTTTATGATCAAAATGAGTTTAGACATTTATGTTTTTTGAATAAATGGTATGTACCCTATTTTTATGAAATTTTAAATGAGTTTTATCTATATATTTGATATGTACTATGGTTTTTGGGGAGGAGCCAGAAAAAATTATTTGATTTTCTGTTATATCTTATGGGAAATTGCTCCTTGGATAATGATGGTTTTGGTTAACGATGCCAATCCTTGAATGGACTACTGTCGTTAACCAAGATACCACTGTACTTGGTATCAGAAAGTCAATTTTTGGTGGCATTCCCTATATAAACTTCATTCAATAACTGGCGTTGACAATACTGGGCTGCATTTATAATCTTGATTAGTCCTGCTCACATTATGTGCCTAAGCACTCAGCATTTGAGTATTCAAAATATTCAGTTGTAGCATATTCAACTCTGGAAAGATACAAGGTTTGGCCATTAATACCCAGGACTAAGGTATCTACATTTAAATTGCATATTGTTTCAAGGTGTTAATGCTTGCATTTGAAAGAGTACCTATCTCGTGCTAGTTCATGGAGTTCACGTGGTTCTTGTGCACGAATCTTGTTTTCAAATATGTGCAAATACATAGGGAGGCTAATGATTGTCATTCAGTGCAAAGGTGAAGCAGAGAATCGATATCAAATTTTGTTACAAGTTGGGAAAAACACTAACTGAAACCCATGTGATGTTGCAAGAAGCATATGGGGATGATGCTTTATCCTGTTCTCGCACATTTGAATGGTTTGCTTGTTTTTAGGATGGCTGTGAAAGCGTTGAAGATGACTTGCACATTGGAAGATCGATTTCTGCATATATGCTGGAAACAATTGAGAAAATCTGCGACTTAGTGACCTCTGTCGACTAACGATTCAAGTGTTTTATGAAGAACTGAACATCAGCAAGGAGGTAATTTGCCAAATTTAGACATTCGACCTAGGGAAATGCAAAGTTTGCTCCAGATTTTTTCCACACAGTTAACAGAGGAGCAAAAACAATGCAGACTGGATGCTTGCAGTAACCTCATTGAAAGAGCAGATGCCAAACCAGCTTTCTTGGATTCAACAGTTACTGGAGGTGAATCTTGGCGTTACCAATACAACCTTGTAAGCGAAGACAGCTCTGAATGGCAGTCTCCAAGCTATCCGAGACAGCAGAAATTCTGGTTTCAAAAGTCAAGAATCAAAGTGATATTAATTGCCTTCTTTGAGAGCGAAAGACTAATTCACTATGAATTTCTTCCACTTGACCAGACAGTCACAGGAGAGTTGTACTAGAAATTTTCCAACAAGTTTGGAGAACAATTCAAAGAGTGAGGCTTTGTTTTTGAGAACTTGGGAGTTGGTTTCTTCTGCATGACAATGTGCAGCTGCACGTACAGATTGGTGAAGCACAACATCGTTGAGTCGAATCACCCTACCTACTCTCCAGGTTTGTTGCCCCCTAATTTCTTCCTTTTTCCAAAATTGAAATCCGTACTAAAGGGAACAAGATTTCACAATGTTGAGGACATAAAGAATGTAACAAACGAAATTTGGAGCATTCCTAAAGATGACTTTATAAACTCATTTAGACACTTGTACAGTTGTGCATAAAAGCGTATTGTGTGGGGGGCGGGGCGGGGCCGTACTTCGAAAGCTATTGAAAGACTCTTTTAATTTATGTTGAAACATTCACACTTCTGGATATTAATGACCTTTTAAATTGTTACATTTAAATACAGGCAAACCCCATTATTACGAAATTCAGGTATCCCAAAATTTGTAATATCCAGCTTTTGTATTAACCGGTTTTTGTATGAATCAAGTCTAAAATTTTTTGTCAATCATTTAATTCAGAAAAATAAATGTAGGCAATTGGTTATTGAAGTTTGTTTACATGAATGAATATAGTTACATTTTTTGTAATACCACTGTTCACAGAAGTATACAAATTGAAAAGATATGGTGGAACATAGTTGCCATACAGGAAGTATAGCTTTATCTCCTCAACATACACTCCATGCATTGCCCATGCTTAAAGATCTCTAAGCTTAAGAACCAAAATGAACATTTTTTCACCCCCCTCCCCCCACTTTTTTTTTCTATTTACTGTTGATATTGCGTAAGCAAAGATCAGATGGAGTTTTAGTTTTTTTGTTGTTTTTTTTTGTTTTTTTTTTAACAATAAAAATCTCAAATAGTGTAACTTTCTTGGGATGAATTTCTTTATTTTTTTTGTATTATTCGGACTTAAGTTATTATTAACCAACTAATACACAGGACCAGGAGCAGAGAATGTTTCATATTAAGTGGGATTTCGTATTAACAGTTTCGTAATAACAGGATTCAACCATATCCTTAATTTAGTGGCTATCTATAAAGAGAGTTTAGATATAAAATTTTGTATTAATTAATTTGACATAATAGGAAAGATGATGTTACAATTTATAAGAGTAATGTAGTAATATCTGCATAAAAAGATTAAATTCCATTGAGTGTTTAAATACAAAAATTGGATGAGGTTTGAAATTAATAAGTTTAAATGAATTGTAGTTGTTACTTTACGTTCTGTTATTTTTGAGTATTCATAAGGAATATTTTTCTCAACATTTGGAAAGAATATTTTTTTTTCTGAAATTAACATTTATTTGACTGTAGGTGGAGGCTCTGCACTGCTACCCCTTCCCAAGCCCCCAATTACTTTGGCAGACAAAATTGAGACGATCAAAGTGTTATCAAAGAATGGGGTGACCATCCAAGAGATGAATTGTGTTCGGCAACATATGTCCATTTTGAAAGGTGGTGGCCTCGCTAGAGCGGCTTTTCCTGCAAAGGTCATCACAAACTTAATTACTATATTCTTTGGAAATTAATATTATATTTTGTTTAACCATGAAATGGTATAATTTAAAGGCAAATTTGCTTGGAAGGAAAAAATCTGTGGTCAACATTTTGATTAGACTCAAAAATTATGGTTGGAAGCTATTTTAGCCTTTTACTAGTATGCTTTAATTTCTTGATTCATGTATAGTGGACCTCTGATCTCTGAAGAGTGGTGGATACAAAATGATCTTGATAATGTTGTTACCAACTACTCACAGGAAAATTTAATACAGGTGGATATAGCCCTTTTATCTTCAGTTTGTTGAAATGATTCCTTAATAATCTTTGGCTCCAAATCATTACGAGATAAGGCTGTCATGATCAGATGATTATATCTACTTTGGCAGGAAATAGAAAAGTGAATTTCTAGAATGGTTGATGCTATAGTGACACTGCTGACACTTTAAAGAAAGACATGATAAATGGACTCATTGCAACTTGACTGATTATTTTCTTACCGACCTAGTGGTCCTGATTGTATTGAAGTGTATGCACTGGATACCCTCAAACGTACATCATCTTAATAATGGCCCTTTAGCAGAGGATTGTTAGGGACCTATGGTAACAATAGCATATTTAAATGTGGTGCGTGCATTCATTTCACATGAGTTATCACGCGGAGTATTGTTAGGAAAGGTATTAAAATATAAGGTGTGCTCAAATGAAAAGGAGACTACGATTATATCTAATGACTATTTTAATTACAGAATATTTTAAGTACAGAATATTTGACGTACAGTTAATGTGTTACAAGACACCTACATATAATTACCTTTGATAATGATGCACTGATCTCAGAGTGTAAGAAGCGAATACACTTCAGTGTTGAAACTCTTGGATTGCATATGGATCCTTTTTCCACGGTGTTCTGCACTTCCTTGTTGCAGGTGAACTGATGACCTGTCAGTGATTTTTTTAAGGGGCCGAAAATATGGGAGTCAGATGGGGAGATGTCAGGGCTGTACGGAGGATGTTTGAGGACGTCCCATCAAAATGTTTCCAGCAGGTGGAGGGTTTTCTCTGCCACAAGTGGCTTAGCATTGGTCTGGAGCAGCACTATCCATTTCGAGAGCTTCTCTCGCTTGTTTTCGATGGCCCATTTCGGCTTCTGCAGCATGTTGCAGTACCATTCAGCGTTAACTCTTTCACCCCGTTTTAGTCAGTTGAGGAGTATGGGTCCTTCTTCATCGAAAAAGAAACTGAGCATCACTTTTCCAGCCTTCATGGCAGAGTAAGCTATTTTGGGATGGGGGAGCCAGGATGACACTACATCTATCGACAAGCATATTTACCAACTTCAATTAGATACAATGGCACTACAATGAAAGTCTCCTTTTTATCTGGGCACACCATATAGTTAGTATTCGAACAGCAAGCTAAAACATTGAGTTAAGCCACCGAAAATTGACAGGTATATCAAATTCAGCTACAGGTGGACCCTCGTTATAACGAACAACCAAGGACCCAAAAAATTTTCGGCAGTTCGTTATAAACAGGATAAAAAAAAATATAAAATTGATCTAAAATGTTATTTTTTTCCAAACTATGACAATACTACTGTATGCTTTTTTGCTTTTCTCTCTCTCTCTCTTTTAACATGCAAGAGAGAGAGAAAAGCAAATTATACAGCACTCTCTCTCTTTTGCAAGCAGTTGTTGCAATTTGTGCTTCGTTATCATAAATTTTACCTAAAATTGAATCCGGGACATTTTCTTTTGATTGATAGGGTGAAAGACGATTTCTCTCTCTGTGTTTTGTGAAAATTCATTACAACAAACAGTTACGATTATTGCAGGGATCAGAAATTTTTGTTCGCTGTAAAGAGGAATTCGTTATATTGAAATTCGTTACAAGCTTTTGTTTTTTTTTAATCGGTTACAGGTTGCCGGTACTTCAAGAATAATTTGTTACATCGGGAAGTTCATTATAACGAGGATCCACCTGTACAGTCCTGGAAAAAATGATAGGAACTTTTGTGTTTTCAACACAACATTTTTAATAATGAATTTATTTCAACGAAACTTTACACACCTGTGCCCACACTGCATTGACACCACTGGTTTCAATTCAGTCAAAATATTTAAAAAATTAGTTGAGCCACAACCAATTTTTGAAAAAAAGGGTGGAAAAAATGATAGGAACTAAATGAATAATCTGGGAATGTGAGACCTTCTCACCATTGCATATTAATGAAATTCTGAACAAGAAGACATATCTCTGATAAAATAGAACTTGTTCACTAAGCATCTTCAAAATGGGACGTGGTAAACAACTTGCCCATTATGAGAGAGGAAAAATCATGGCATATAAAGAACAAGGATGTTAAAAGCAGAAATTTCTCGTTGATTGGAAGGTCCAAGCAAGTAATTTCATCTTTCCTGAAAAATCCAGAATCATATGGTACAAAGAAAACGACAGGAAGCACTTAGTGATAGAGACCACCGTCGAATTCTTCGCATGGCAAGCAACAAGCAAATTTCTGCCAACTCCATCAAACAGGCGATTGGAACACAGGCTCATCGAAGAACTATTAATAACTATCTCAACCAATGTCCTCATCTCCAACGCCAGAAAATGAAACAGAAACCACCTCTTACCAACCAACACAAAGTCGATCATCTTCAGCTAGCCAAACAGCATCAAACCTGGACTTCCGAATGGAACTCAGTCATCTTTAGTGATGAAAAAAAGTTTAACCTCGATGGCCCCGATGGTTGGAACTACTATTGGCACGATTTACGAAAGGAACCAAAGCACTTTTTGAAGCGCATCCAGGGTGGCGGTTCACTTATGGTTTGGGGGGCATTCAGTGCCAGTGGAAAGGTGGAATTAGTGTTTGTAGATGGCCGCATGAACAGTGTCAAGTACCAAGAAATGCTTCAGAAGTATCTTATCCCATTTGGACCAATCATCGGAGGCCAAGATTGGATATTTCAGCAGAACAGCGCCCCATGTCACGTTTCCAAAAACATGGAGTGGTTCAAGACCAAAAACATCAGGGTTATGAAATGGCCTGCGAGAAGTCCAGACTTTAACCCCATCGAAAATCTCTGGGGAATCATGGTTCGGGCCGTTTATAACAATGGGCGGCAGTTTGAGAATGTCCAGAGTCTCAAACACGCTGTTATTGAGGCTTGGGAAGAAATTTAGTGCAGGACTCTTGAAAAACTAATAGAATCTATGAAGGACCGTGTGTTTCATGTGATCAACAAAAATGGTGGATTTACAAAGTATTAAATACGAGCAATCTCATGATAACTGAAGGTGTTCCTATCATTTTTTCCACCCTTTTTTTCAAAAATTGGTTGTGGCTGAACTTATTTTTTAAATATTTTGACTGAATTGAAACCAGTGGTGTCAATGCAGTGTGGGCACAGGTGTGTAAAGTTTCGTTGAAATAAATTCATTATTAAAAATGTTATGTTGAGAAAACAAAAGTTCCTATCAGTTTTTCCAGGACTGTATTTCGAAATTATGAAAGCATGTAAGAAGGAAGGCTTTGTAGTTTCCAAGAAAAGGATATCAAGTGTACTAAATAACATTAGCAAAAACAGAAGCAGCATCATTCCTGAGGGTAAGCAACAGGCCGATCCGAGACCATCCATTAGCCATACTCCTGAAGTTGTCCGAAAAGTTCGAGCTCTCATAACCGATTGTAACCCACCAATACAACAGGCCATTGCACAGAAGCAGGCACATGTGTACATGGTAAACACAATTATCAACCATGATTTACAACTAAAGAGCCGACACAAGAGCCACATAAGTTGTTGTCGCATCATGTTCAAGAGCGATGGACCAACTGCCATAAACTGTATGACCAACTGAAAACAACCTCAACAACAACCACAAAAGAATTTTATTAAGCATATATGTATTTTCAGTTGGTCATGTCGTTATCCACAGTCCTTTCCAGTTTCTCATAAACTGCATGAACAATATCTAGTGGATGAAAAGTGGAATATGTGGTCACAAGAAGATACCAGAATCCACTCCATTCCATTCAGCGACATAGCTATCAAGCCTGTGGATTTTTGTGTTTTGGCCTACTTAAACGGACCCTCGGAAAGAGACTACCACAAACAGTGGAGGGTCTTTGGAAAGCGTATCAACAGGAATGGTTACAAACTGACCTTGGTGTTCTACGTTCTGGCCCCCTGCAGTGGAAACTACGATGCATGGCTACCGGATTGAACACACTCGATGGTGACAAAAGGGGTTTTCCACCTTTTCCGGCCCTCGGTAACTTGTTTTCATAGATCCTTAATAACCCTCTGTACAATGGAATATGAGAAACTGCCCCTCTAGCCATAGACTAATGATCAAGTCAAAACTTTCTATTGCAATGAACATGTTTAATATCTTTCTATGTAGTCTTTATACATGGTGCCCTGTTTAGTCAAAATGTTGCAATTTTTTTTTTTATTAATGGGACTGGAGGTATTAAAGTTTGTTTTTTTTCCTCAAAAAATCATGGTGTTACCACTATTAGCTAGTACTAAAAATTTATTAATATACAGTGATGGTCACAGAAATAAGACACTCGCCTCCCTATCTTAACAACTTGGAATAATCTTTGAAGTTAACGCATGATTTGCACGATAATAAATTTTAAGCTATTTTAGAGTAATCTGATTTTATATATGGATGAATGACATAATATTAGAAGGACACTCTAAAGTTATTGTTAAATTGAAGTGATAAAAGTCACCCTGGACAAGGAAATAAGACAGTGCTCTCATTTTGCATTTTACGTGTAGGTAATCAATATTTTCGTTTATTTAGTTTATTACTATACATTTATTTGATCCCTAATATTATTGCAATATTTTTTAGTTTCAAATCATAGGCAAAATTAAACATTGTGGGCCTGAACAAAGGCAACTAATATTGACACTGAAAAGTAAAAATTACACCACTTCCAAAATTACACAAATGCTCAAATGTTCCAGGTGCATGGTTTATAATGCCATTAATCATGTTCAAAGAGAAAAATCAGTGGAAAATAAAATCAGAAAACCTCCACCACGTAAAACTACTGTTAAAGAAGATCGAATTATTACCAGGATGAGTAAAAGTAATCCATTTAAGATGTCCAAGCAACTTCAGCACACATTGGCAACTGATTATAATGTAAATGTCTCTTCAAAAACCGTCAGACGATGATTGAATGAATTTTCTTTACGTGGCTGTATTGCCATGAAGAAGCGTTTGATGTTTGCTAAGAAACACTTAAATAAACCGGTGGAATTTTGGAAAAAAATTTTGTGGACTGATGAATCAAAGTTTAATTTGTTTGGATCGGATGGAAAAGTGTATGTACGTCGTCCACAAAATTATTCAAATGATCCACGATACACAGTGAAAACCGTAAAGCATGGTGGAGGTAAAATCATGGTCTGGAGAGCAATGTCCTGGCACGGTACAGGCCCACTGCATAAAATAACCAGAATAATGGATCAACATTCTTCCAAAAATATCTTAGAAAATGTAATGGAGCCGTTCGCAGATGACAATTTGCCCGTTACATGGACTTCAATGCATGACAATGATCCGAAACACAAAGCCAAATCTGTAACAAAATGGCTGGAAGAAAATAGAATCAAAGTTTTGGATTGGCCACCACAGAGCCTGGACCTCAATCCATTAGAGAACCTGTGGGAATATGTGAAAACGATAATTAGTGAAGAAAGACCTTCATATTTAACCCAATTGTGGGCAACAATTGAAGCAGCTTGGCAGAATGTTCCAGTGGAACAATGCCACCACCTAATTGAAAGTATGAATAAGAGATTACAAGAAGTAATCAGAAATACAGGATATCCAACCAAATATTAAAATTTGATTCGATGTTTATCGTTTAATGGTCTTATTTGATGAAGTGTCTTATTAAAAACGAAATCACAATATTATTACATGAAGCAATTTATTTCTTAACTTTTTGTTGCTTAACAATTCATTGAGGTTTATATTCATTATTCCAAAAGAAGTATTGTTGTATTCAATATTATGTTGATGATAATGTAATTTTTCTAAGTGTCTTATTTCTGTGACCACCACTGTATCTTCTGAAGTCACAATCATTTATGGCTTACCCAGCCTTGAATAGATAAACTGTTAGAAGGAACTGTGGTGTGAAGTTGCCTGTGAAGGAAGGTAAAACCTCTAACCATAAAAAACATCCAAGATACAGGGTGATTCAGTCAATTTCTGACCATTTCAGTACTATGATTATTGACCCATTAATGCCCATTAATGTTTACAAACTTAGCATTTCAGTATGATATTTTAGGCAGTTCGGAGTTTTTATTCCCGTGGAAAAGTTTTGATGATATGCTCAATGTGGCCATCAAGAACGTTTTGAACTGCTCGCAGCCGAATGGTGAAGTTGTTCTTAACTCTATCCAGGATTTCTGCATCCACAAGGGTGCAGCAGTCGACGATGCTTTGTCGCAGCTGGTCTAGGGTTCTTGGTGCTATAGTGAACACACTGTCTTTAAGGAACCCCCAGAGATAAAAATCACACGGGTTTAGTTCAGGACTCGTAGGGGGCTAAAGAAAGCCACCCCCGAATCGATCTGGAAACCTGTTTGAAATGACACGATTTCCGAATTTCTGATTGAGAAAGTCTAGCACTGCATTAGTGGTGTGAGGCCTAGCCCCATCCTGTTGAAACCATTGATGTCGAAACGGTATACGCCCCCTTCGCAGCTCGGGGATGAAGGTTTCCAACATGTTAAGGTAAGCCTATGACGTTACGGTGCCCTCAAAAAAGAACGGACCAATGATGCCTCTTTTGGAAATCGCACACCAAGCCATAACCTTTCATCTCATCTGTCAGGTGACTTATGGATCTCATGAGGGTGCTGGGAACCCCAAAAACGAACGTTGTGTTTATTAACGTCACCTGACAGATGGAAGAAGGCCTCATCTGGCACCCACAGGTTGTCCACAATGTCTTGATTGGCTTCCATTTCTGCTCCAAACTCCATCGCAAATTGTTGTCGCTTTTGTCTTCCAGTGTCTGTTAACTCCTGATAAACATGGATCTTATACGGGAACAGGTGTGTACCAGATTTCAAAAGGCTGTATTTACTGTTAAATAAACATACAGCAGTGCAGTAAAGTTCAAAATATTCATCAGATCACCAAGTTTCAAAATGGTGATTTACAGTTGTTCAATTTGGGCCCCTCCAGCAACATGGCACACATGTGCCCATCACATTCAATGTTTTCACCAGAGGTATGGCTCCAACCTGCATGCTTCTCCTTACACAAAGAATCAGTTTCTTGGAACGTTTGATGCCATTTCTAATGCTCTTAGCATTAGAGACTTTTGTTCCAAATGTATACAAACTTTGTGTTGGTAGGTCATCATAAGACTTGCTTTTGTTGAATTGGAGAATGCAAAATCTTTTCAAAAACAACAGATTGGAGAGACCTCTTTCTGCAACTTCAACGAACTTCCCCTTTCCAGTGGTAGGCAGGTAATTCAGCTGCCATAAACTGTTGCATAGTTATCATTTTGAAATCTGGTACGAACTTTTGAATCATCCTGTATAGCAGAGGTGCCTTTTGTGTATTTGTCATGTAGTCAATTATGGTGTAAACAGAATCTTACAGTATCTTAATAAACGTTTTAAGGGATCTCTTTAAATATAGTTTATCTTGTCGTGATCTAGAGTATGATTACATGTTAAATAACACTTAACCTTTTGAATAATAAAAAATGTTTTTCATTTACAGATCTTGTCACTAATAATCTCTGATGTTATTGGGGATTCAATGGAGTTCATAGCAAGTGGCCCTACTTTCTTTGTACCCAACAACAGTGATGCAGCGTTAGACATCATTAGAAAATATAATTTGCTTTATAACATTCCAGATAGGGTTTTAAAATTACTTTTGTCAAATGCAGGAAAGAATGAAATCCAAGAAGAAAAAGAGAAATTCAACCTTGTTACCAACATTTTATTAGGTAATAATAAAATGGCATTGTCAGCTGCATCACAACATGCACAAACACTTGGGTATAGGACCATCTTGTTGGGAAGCGCTTTACAAAATGAAGCCAGAGACTTGGGTGAATTTCTCGCTTTATTACTTGAAATGGCTTGCTGTAGCTATAGAAACAGAGTTTGCAAAGCAGAAAATCGTTTCTATGAACTTTCAACAAATCTCAATTTTTCCAGACAGAGAATTAATGAAATAATAGCAGAGATCGTTAAAGGTCTTGAGGATAAACTTCCTTTATGCATAATTGGTGGAGGCGAAACCACTGTTGTTGTCAAGGGTAATGGCAAAGGAGGTCGTAATCAGGAATTGATACTTTCTTCGTGCATCACACTGCAAAAACACTTCACATTCAGCTCAGATTTTGAAGTACTTATTCTCAGTGCAGGCACAGATGGCATCGACGGACCAACTCGAGCAGCTGGAGCCGTGACGTATGTCGAACAATATGTAAAATCACGACAGCAGTCTTTGGATCCAGAACAATACTTAATGAACAATGATTCTAATACATTTTTTTCTTCCTTGAGTGGAGGGAAGGATTTGATCGTTACTGGTCACACTCAAACTAATGTCATGGATATTCAAATTGCAATGTTGTTAGAAAGAAACATTTAAGATAAAAATTACATTTGTTGTGAATATGACCACATTAATAAAGCTAATTTCTATTCAAATGACTTAATTTTCAAGGTTATTTATAGAGTTTTAAACATATTTTTAGTTTATTGCGACACTAATAAAGTAGAATCCCAGTATCAAGGATCGGCAGGATATACAGAATTAAAAAGAAATAATGAAATTTATTATGGGGATATATGAAGCAATTTAATTCAATTCTTTTAATTAACAGCCATGTCAAGTCCTTCAAATTTTACCCCTAAGCATTTTGTGCTTACTAGATTTGGGTTTACAAATTTGAAGCAGTTCTTATTATAATTCTTGGAATGTATAATTTAACCTACTTCTTTTGGGTAAAGCATACTGCTCTTTGAAAAATGCTATTAATTTTGTGCAAAAGTGAGTTTAAATAAAATTGTCATCATGATAATTTATTTAGAGAAAACAACAAAACAAGCTTGTAATCAATAAACATAATTTTGTTAACAATTAGATATAGCCAAACTGGATTGATAAATATTTACGAGATTAATACAATCAAAATTTTAATTTAAAAACCATACTGAAGGTAACATGGGAGTTTGAAATCGAAATTGAAAAAAACATTTATTTCAGAATAAAAAATATATACTCTTATGAGCAGGAAAACATTGGAAATTTTTTGTGTTTTTTTTTTTTTTTTTTTTGCCAAATATAAAAACTATATACCACCAAAAACGTGTTTTGATGGCAAAATATCTTACATTTGTTTCCTAAATGGATCTAATAATAAATTTAAGGCTTCACGGAGAAGAAGAATTTCTTTTTCAATAAGAAATGTATAAAAATACCAAAAAAAAAAACAAAACAAAAATCATCTTATGGGTTTCATGACCAAGAACCTATCTGGACGAGTTGGTTTGTTTAGTCTTCAAACGTCTGTCACCAAATAAAACTACAGTGATTCCAACAGGCTCATTGTCTCATCATTAAGATATTTGACTCTGCGACCTTGCTGCGATGATGCAGCAATATCTTCTTCAACACTTGGATCCACCAAGTACATTAAAATGACTGCAGGAACAAGGTTTAGATCCAGAAGTGTGGCATCATCGTCAGGGATCCGGTTTCCTGTGGCTGAAGTCAAATGAAATGGCTTCCAGTCTTCCTCCAGGTGCTGCCGAACAAAGGCATAAACGTTGGACATTGGTTCCCGTACAGAAAACGTTCCCTTTAATAAATTAAAAGAAAACATTAAAGACTACTGCAAACTGTAAGGATATTGCCTTCTTAGACCAATTACGAATAACATAAATATCAGCTCACCTGTAGTATTGTTTCATCAGGGAAACGTATTCGTAATAGCGTATATTTGTACCGCCTCAGCTCCCGTACTTCATCCCGCTCCCTCATCAATTTCGTACGAAATGTTGTCACACGTTCAACTAATTCAGACCTGTATTAAATAAATAAAAAAAAGGAGCATTTTTCCTTTTAGTTTCGTTCTGGAAAGTCAAAATCAGACCAATGTATAGTAAAAGGAAAGGATGAGTTTAAGAAGTAATACGAGGGTTGGGGCAAAAGTCATGGCAACTATTTTTTTTCTTGAAGATACCAGTCCGGTTGGACAATGAATAGCACTGAAATATCGTAACACACTAATTTATTGCGGTAGTATACAGGGCAATATGGCCATCACTGGTTGACACACGTCCTTGCTGAAACTTTCCTACCCACCATGCTACTGTACGGTATGGTAGGGCATTATTCCCAAGGGCTTCCACTAATTCACTGTGACATTCCATCGCATTTCTCCCTCGGAGAACGACTATTTTGATGTAAGCACGCTGCTCAACACTGGTTACTTTCATCTCGCACGACACTCACCAACTGACTGATTTCACAGAGCCATCTGTTGTTCTGCATACACACTATGCCTGCAGAACTTCCACATGACACATATATGTGATCCGTTCACATATCTACAAGAAAAAAAATAGTTGCCATGTCTTATGCCCCAACCCTCGTATATTTCAAAAATTCTCCTATTTATTCCGGACAATAATTTATGAAGTACAGTTGAGGACCTCAAATCCAGATGTAAATAATTACTTTAACTGTATACCTGTGAAAACTTTTATTTTAAAAAATTTTTTAATAACGGTCATCAGAAACTATTTAATTAAATATATACACAAGAGTTAAATATATCTGGAAAACCACAAATCCTGAAGGTTTCAGGTCCCGAGCATTCCGGATTTGCGGTCCTCAACTGCATATACTTCACAAATTAATGTTCATAAACAAAAAACCAATAATTATATGCTCTGGATTAGCAATTTTATTATAGCAGAACTATTTGTTTGATTCCATTAAAAAAAAAAAATGAAATTAAACTTTAAGATATTCAAATTGGCAATACTGCAATGATGGGAAATGTGAACAAAATTTTATTAATAATATATAAGGGTCGTACAAATGAAAACAAAAATTATTTATTTTATCCAAAGTGTATATAGTGGTGGCCAAAAATGTAGCACCTATATTGGCTTATGTTGTTTGTTACCAAAAATTCTTGATCAGTTACAAAAAAAAAATTACACCAATAAAAAAAATTAAGTGTGAAATGATCCAACAAATAACCATGCATGTTGAATTCAAAATTGAAACAATGAGATAATTTTTTTTAATCCTTTAGGCGATTTTCCTATGGACAAAAATTTGCACCATATACAGAAGAAATAAATAATACATCATAGAATCAGTATTTGGTTGGGTAACCAAAGTTTTTAATAACGGCTACACCGATCTTCTGGAATGTTGTTCCATGCTTCTTTGATGGGTCGAGTAGTGTAAGAATACTATTGGTGTTTTTTTCTTTAACAGCCCTTTTGACATCAATCCGTAGCATTTCTATGGGGCTCAAATGTGCTGACTGAGCAGGCCATTCCATAACTTTGATATCATTTATGTGTAACCATTCCTTGACAAGTCTGCTGGTATGCTTCGGGTCGTTATCGTGCTGGAATGACCATGTAAGGGGCAGATTATCATCGGCATAAGGAAGCATAATGTTCTCAAGGATGGATTTGTAAACAAAACGATCCATGATGCGATTTATATGATGGAATGGGTCTACACCATGCCAGGTTAAACAACCCCACATCATCACATTTCCCCCTCCATGTTTCACGGTTGGCTGTAAACACTGTGGCTTGTATGTTTCATGTTTATTACGTCTGATGTACTTTCTGCCATCACATGCAAAGAGCTGTACCTTTGTCTCATCCGACCACAGCACGTTTTTCCACTGTTGTGTTGTCCAGTTGAGATGGGCACGAGCAAAAGTTAACCTAGCTTTCCTGTTCTTTAATGACACGAGGTTTCTTTCGTGCCACTCGCCCAAACAAACTAAACTGGTTTAATCGTCGACAAATATTATGAGAACTAATATATTAATTAAATGCTAAATAAATACAAAAAATAAAATAAATAAAGCCAATAATTAATTAATTAAATAAACTAGACTAAATGAATAAATAAAATATAAATACATAAATTAATAAAATAAAATCTTTTACTAACGTGATGATGAGCAGACAATTCACCTTGAATCATTGTTGAAGTTAAGGATCTATCTTTTTTGGAGAGACGATGAATGATACGGTCGACGTGCAGGGTTAGTTTTTTAGGTCTTCCTGGTCTTGAACAATCTCTGACAGAACCAGTGTTGTTGTACCGCTGAATTGTACGTATACAACATGATTTGCTGCAGTTAACAATTTTGGGAATGGCATCAAATGTTAGTCTCCTTCGTTGCGTAACAGTCTAATTTGTTCATGGAGATCTAGCGATATGTTTAGTCGTTTTCCCATGACTGCTGGTTAAAACATGTACAAGTGAAATTAAAATTGTTGCTTATACAATGTGTATATTAAAATACAACAAACTTACAATGCAGAACGCACGTTTAAGTCGCAAACACGTTACGGTGCCGAACTTATGTCCAGCCAATTACTTAAATATTCTGAAACATGCTCCCCTTTTCATAATGTATCCTCCAAAAAAAAAATAAATTTTTTAATACTTTGTTTCAGACAGTCTCATTTATTTTGTAGCAGAGGTGGAATTAACTTTGAGCCTTGACTTTTCAAATATTGGCAATATTTTTTAGAGCCATTTGGTTGGTGCTAAATTTTTGGCCACCGCTGCATAAGGAATTTAAAAATGCTCTCCAAATGCGTTAAGGCATTTATCCCACTGTGTAACAAGGCGTGTAATTCTTTTATGGAAGAAGTCTTTTGGCTGTGTGTAAACCTCTTCCTTCACTTCATCATCCGACTGAAACCTACGGCCTTTCAGATGTTTCTTGAGATCCCCAAACACGCAAAAGTCACATGGGGATAAGTCAGGGCTGTAAGGTGGATGGTGCATTGCTTCCCAGTTGAACTTTTTCGTGAGGTCTACCGTTGCTTTCGAGGTGTGAGTACACGTGTTGTCATGGAGAAGAAGCACTCCTTCTGTAAGAAATCCAGGACGCTTGCATTTGATGGCTGCGCCCAGTGCCTTCAATGTTTCCCCATATCATGCTGCGCTAACTGTGGTGCCTTTTTCAAAAAAGCCCAGTAAAATCGGGCCTTTGCGATCAAAAAAACGCTGTCAACATCACCTTCCCCGTGCTGTTTGCAATTGCTTTTGAATTTTTCGGAGGTGGTGACCCATAATGCTTCCCTTGACGACTTTGATGTTTGCTTTCGGGCTGGAAATGAAAGCACCAAGTTTCATCCCCTGTAACGATTCTGTCAAGAAAACTTTCTCCTTCCTGTTCATAGCGAGTCAAATGTTGCAGGGACATTGCCATTCGTACTCCAAGTTGTTCTGATGTCAAATGATGTGGGACCCATTGTGCACTGAGTTTTCTGTAGTGCAGATGGTTCCTGAAAATGGAGTGAACAGTTCCACGACTAAGACCAGTTTTAGCAACCACAATTGTCACTCTTCTGTTTTCCTTTATGACAGCGTCAATTTTGGCTTTGGAATTATCGGTGATGGCGTGGTTTGCTTGTCCAGGTCGTTGATCATCTTGCAATGATGACCACCTCTCCAAAAACCTCTTGCTCTATGCCCAAACACGAGTGAAGGTTAGGCAGTCATTTCCATAGATGTTCTGCATACGACGATGAATTTCAGAAACGGAAACTCCTTCACATGTCAAAAAACGTATTACTGCTCTCTGTTCCTGTTTCGTTGACTCCGTTTTGTTGTTTGGACGTAGCGATCACTCGCAGAGCTTCGAAGCACGAGCTATCGTTCTTTCTCATGTGATGCAACACTTGCAACCTATTGTTCAATTTGAATGTGGGGTTTCGCAATTGTTGAAAACAAAAACTTACGATCCTACAAGTAGTCTTTTGTGTGTTTTTTTTTTTTTTTTTCCCCCCCTCACACAAATTTTTGTTTTTATTAGTACAACCCTTATATATAAAATAAATAAAATTACTTAAAATTATATACATGCCCTCACTGCCGCCACCATTCTTGGGACGCTACTTTATAAGTTTTCATCTAAAGATTTTTGGAACTGAATGTGTTTTGCATGGATTCCATCATTTAAACAGAAAAGTTCATTGTTGGCTATCTGTCTTTGGTTATCACTTATAATCTTCCAGAGAAAAGATCTGGTTACATTGAAAAGAAATTGCAATAGCTGTTGAAGCTACTATATGTATCAAAAAGAAATTATCCTTGAAGATGAAAAAGAAAATTTCACCTTAAGCAATAGACAATTTTGTAGAAAATGTTGAAGTTCCTCAGGAACAAGTACAAATTGATGCCGATGACATTGGCAATTAGTCTTAGTGTTTTCTGTGATAATAGGCACATTCAAAGAATAGTGCATTACCTGGATAATTTAATTCAACAACCCAATCAATCAACTATTAGGTGGTATTCACGATAAAATGGCCAGTTAGTATACATTGATGAGCAATCCGGCTGTCAATATCCTAACTAAATGCTTGCCATCCACGAACTTTTAAAGATATTTGTCACATAATCTGCTCTTTTGCAATATACTGTAAGAAATTCTGAAAGCTAAATTAAATTTCTGTTTTGCTTGATAATCAGATCTTATAAATTTTAAGATTTTTGCAATTGCTCTATAATACGTTGGAGGATTGGTAGGTAATCTCACACACGTCATCTCCAAGCAATGACCAGTGTTTTTCTTTTACAACCACCTAGATAATAAACTTGTGGACTCTCACTGATGATCCTAAGATACTCTACACTTTCCCTTTGATGATTTTTTTATTTGTGTCATTCTTGCATATCCAATTAGATCAACAAAGGTTATGCAGAGAGATGAAATGAGGGGAAAGTTTCACGAAATAAGAAAATGACTTCACTCCAGTTTTTAAATCAACTGGGAGTTCCCAGATTGTATATTTAAGCAACTGACATAATTGAAGCACTGAATAGAATGATAATTAACTGTGGTTTAGAAATAATTTTAATGGTAACATTTCCTTTTGTCCAACACAAAATTCAAATTGATGAAGTTGATGGAGGCCTTGTAGTAAATACATAGCGGGAAAGAAATCAACCGGCCTCACCTTTTATTCCTGGCTTTGTCAAGGATATGCAAATGAAGAGGCAAGCAAGATGCCTTATATACAGAATATGCTAGATTATATACAAGGTGACAATTATTGAGCTATATGAAAAAAAGAACTTGATAACTTGACTTTTGAACAATTGGTGAGATTCAGTTAAAATTTGGTGGTTGAATGCAGGGCATGTTGGGATTTCTTTGAGCATGCACACTCGTATTGTTGTGTTGTTGTTGTTCATTTTGCGTTGAAAATGATCCCGTCCCTATTATCCAAAGTGACCCAGATTTCGAAAAAATGTAGTTCATGCAAGACGGAGCACGATCCCATCGGACCAATAGAGTGTTTGAAGTCCTGGAAGAGCACTTTGGAGAGCGTATTCTGGCTTTGAAATAGGAATCGCTTGCCCGTCATATTCTCCTGATCTCAACCCTTGTGATTCATTTTGTGGGGCAATATTTATTTTTTATTTTATTTATTTATTTATATTTAGTACCGGTAATCCAATACATCCATCCAGGGCTCGTATGGCCTGAGGCCGAGGAGTTGGGTCCCTGGATGAATCTGGATTAATGACTACTGTATGATGGTCACAGCAGCCTAGGGGGGGGAGGGGGTAAAGATCATGAGTCACAAATGGTCACCCATCCAGTGACTAGCCGTGCCTGATGTGTTGCTCAACTTCACAGAAGTCATGTTTCAGTGAAAGCCTACCAGGCCACGGCCTCCCCCAAAAGTTTACGCAAATAACCTCGAAACCATTGCCGAGCTCAAAATGACCATTTAGGAGGTCATCGAAAGCATCGATGTCTTGACACTTCAGCGAGTTTTGCAGAATTTTTCTCTTTGTCTGCGCCACATCATAGCCATTGATGGCAAGCATATCGACCATGTCATAAATTAAATCCGAATATCTGTAGTTACTTTTAACATTCGAATCAAATTTTTGAACTCTGTAATTTTTGAAAATTTGATGCTTTATTTCATATAGCTCAATAATTGTCACCCTGTATGCCGTATGTTTTAATAACATAGTATTTAGAAAATAGAGACGAGCTTTATCTTTTTTTTGTTTTTCATCAATTCCGATGAAATGACATATCACACACAACCCATGTGTTGCGATTTCATAACAGACCATGTGGCCACTCCCCAATAACAGTGACCCCACTGGGGCAATTTGGCCCAAACTTCATGACAATGTATATCTGCTTAAAGGAACCTACATACCAAATTTCCCTCTATTACATACCTATATACCAAGGTTGGGCACACGTGATGTCTATGAGAGCTGCACTCTGGTTTTTCATATACAGGGTGTCCATAAAGTCTCTCCGCAGTGGAAAATGACGATTCCCATCGAAACAAGTGCAGACGAGTGGACTTGTGCCTGCACATGGAGGGAAGGCACTTTCTACATCTCCTGTAAACTTGTGTGCACCCTCATCACTTAATATAGTTCATTCCTAACATAAATAAAGTGCTGTATTTTCTCATTTATTGGATTATTGCTTTTGTTTTTCACTGTGGAGAGACTTTACGACACCTTGTAAAGAGCCACACCATAGATTACATAGTATTAAATACACAAATTGCAATAACAAAATATTAGTAAAAGAATATCTCAAGAATGGTCAATGAGGGTTTATCTTATGCCACATCTCAGATGTTAGGTTATGTTAGATTTTCATCAATAACAAAATATTAGTTACTTAATTTAACAAGATTAAGTAAAAAATTTCTGAAAAAAAACGGATATAAATTTTCAATGGGGGCACCCTTATTGAAGAGCCACATGTGGCCACCCCTGCTCTATACCGTATAGACAGTTGGACCCCTCTCAACTCCTACCCCAGTGGGCCAATCAAAACCAAACTAAATACATGTAGTAAAAAAAAAAATGTACATGTCCTTAGTAAGCTACATTCCGAATTTCACCCTTCTATATCAAAAAATGTACAAAATATAAAGGGGACAGACGGACAGCTTCATTCTTCTGCTATGTACAAAATATAAAGGACGGCTTTGGGAAGGATTTCATCCATCATTTGAATTTCTCCAAACAGATTTAGTCTCGGAAATGACATAACCTATATGCGGAGGGAGCACAGCATAAGCTATTTTAATATGTACAATGATTACGAACATAGTTAGTTGCCTACTGCTTTCTAGACTCTGCTAGAATGCCAAACATAAGAGTGGATATTTTTATTACAGGGTGATTCAGTCAATTTCTGACCATTTCAGTACTATGGTGTATTGACCCATTAATGTTTACAAACTTAGCATTTCAGTATGATATTTTAGGCAGTTCGGAGTTTTTATTCCCGTGGAAAAGTCTTGATGATATGCTCAATGTGGCCACCACGAACGTTTTGAACTGCTCGCAGCCGAATGGTGGAGTTGTTCATAACTCTATCCAGGATTTCTACATCCACAATGGTGCAGCAGTCGACGATGCTTTGTCGCAGCTGGTCTAGGGTTCTTGGTGCTGCAGTGAACACACTGTCTTTAAGGAACCCCCAGAGATAAAAATCACATGGGTTTAGGTCAGGACTCACAGGCAAACAGATTTTTTGGTAGGGGAATCGACCAACCTGCAAACATTTTCGACAACTTCGGCCGTTCGAACACGAGCTTCACTCCCGCCTTTTTTCTTGCCTTTAACACATCAGTGGCACGAAATTGCTTGACAAAATCCATGATTGCTTGCCTGCCTGGTGCGTCTCGACACTTATACTCCTTCCGGAACTTTCTTTGCAAGGTTACAGGTGATATTGTCTCGAAATACCATTCGACAACCTTGCATTTCTGCTCTGTTGATAAAATGGGCACCATTTTTCAACAATACGATTTTCATGCAGTGCCATTGCAACAATACAAACTCCAACTATTTAGAAATTCGATATGGCGCTCGTATTCTTTCAATTGTTTATCCCTAATGCACGTCATTCGAGTGAAATGGTCAGAAATTGACTGAATCACCCTGTATTTTAACCATTTGAGTGCTCAATTGTGCCTTAATTATCATGGATCATGTAAAAAAAAAAAAGAAGCATAAGATTTAGTAATAGAATGTCTGGCCAAGTTACAAGGCACCCTTTGTGGCCATCAAGGATGGATTGGCAAATGAACCTAACCAACAGCAAGAAGAAGCAAAGAATGCCCAACCTCAATGATCACCACCATCGCAACCATCCGGTGAAAAAAATCATATTTATTTTGAATCTAGCTATCGATTTTACAGTTTTCATGATTACTTGAAATTTAACGTGAACACTGAAATGGTTCTATCTATGATTTACCATTTCCGATTAGGAGGTTGGCAGCCAGTAAATTTTATTATTGAGAGTTAAACACAATGATTTCCCATTGCCTTCCACATATTAGTAAAGGAAAAAAACATCCATGCCACAGCGGGATTCAAACCCGAGACCGGCTGGTCTTGAGAGCCAAACTTTAGCTCTCTTGGCCACCAAGCTGGCACTGAAATGGTTAATGTATGGTAATTTTTTTAGGAGATATCTAAATTATTTTTTTAACACAATAATACCCTTACAGTCAAAGTACATTAATAAGGCTGGGAAAAGAAAAAGAACCTGCTTCTAAAATGCATGATATACCTTTGTTGCTGCTCCCTCTTCAACTCTTCAAGAGTGATGTTGAAAAAATCAGGGGGCAGGTTGATTGATGTTGGGGCTTGTGAAGGCATCAAAACTTTAACATTGCGATCCAACTGTGGTCTGATTGGTTCTGCACTTGCCAATGCATCTAACAGGATTTGCAAATTCTCTGTCTGATCAAGATTTTCAGCAGGAAACACATAATAATTTTCAGCATTCTCATTTTCATTTGGCTGAAGCATCTGCAATTGAAATCCAGCTGCTATAAGGAAATCATTGGCACCTTCCAAACAAGCCACACGCTCTTGGAAGATCTTATTGTTGACTCGTATCTTGTGGAATTTTTCTTCTGTGGGATTTGCTATAATATTTTCTAGATATTTAGAGAGAGTCTGAATGCCCAACTTCACCTATAGAATTTATACATGCAAAATAAACAGAAAAACCTATATCATTTATTTCAGTTAAAAATACTATTTTTGTTACAACATTAGAAATTCAATAATCTGGAATTGTAATCAAACTTGCAATTTTTTTATGAAAGTTTAATATCATATTTATCTATAAAAAAGATTTTAAATTTATGAAAAACTGAAAAATTCATGAGCATTTTAGGGCAAGGGAATGAAAGCTATTAAAAAAAAAAACAAAATGTGAGATAAGCACAAAAAATATTGCCATTTTGTTTATCTGTTAATAAATAAAGCCACAAACACTATCCTGTTATGTCATAAAATCACGGCAATTATTTTATTTTTTCTATGTAGCACATTTAACACAGTGGAGTCCCATAATCTAAACTAACTGTGGGGACTGAGACATGTTTGGATTAACTGAATTTCTAACCTAACAGCAAACTGACAAGTGTGTGTACATTTGTACGACACAGGTTGATGGAGGGTGGTGAGTAATGATACTTTTACTCTACCCAATGAAAAATGAACTTTATCTATTTATTTATTTATTGGAGCGAAGCAAGCATATCTCCCTTATCAGTTACCATTGTAACGTCATCACGTCAAAACCACTAAACCAACAGTAGCCAAATCTCGCACACACTTAGTGTGGTGCCTGAAGGTGGTTTGTATTAAAAAAAAAACGGACATATGTTATGTCGTTGAGCTCCGTGATGAGGTCAGTCATATCCGTGCTATGTGGTGAAGCCGAACACAAATTTCAATTGTCAATGCAGTCAGTAAGGCTAATTGTTGTTGACGAATTCTCAATGCTTGGACTGAATTTGCTGGGCAAAATAGATGACCGACTTCGTCAAGGAAACCCAGAAAAACAACATGAAATTCTTGGCTGATATGTATTACTGCTTTTGGGCGAATTTAATCAGTAGCTTCCTGTTGGTGTTACACCTATGCATAAGCAACCGAATGGCTTTCCTTGAACATCTACTTTTGCTGTTCAAGGAAAATTGGTCTACCAACAACTGAAAAAATATTTCATTTAACAACAATTATGCATCAAGTAGGTGAAAATCAGGCACCTTTTCGTGAACTACTCACTCGTCTCGCAATTGGTGAAGTGTGTGAAGGTGACTTTTTTCTGTTAAAATCTAGATTTGTAAGTTACAATCTTGTCTTGCAATTGGTGAAGTGTGTGAAGGTGACTTTTTTCTGTTAAAATCTAGATTTGTAAGTTACAATCTTAACGAGAAAGCTCATTTTTCTAACGCCATTACATTGATGTCTCGCAATAAGGAAATTTCGGAACACAGCGAATCATGCCTTCGTAACTTAGGTGTACCAGTTACATTCATTGCTGCTGAACACAATAACAACACTGCTCGGGAGACATCATCTGACGAAGCACGCGGTCTCCCTTCTTATCTGTAGTTGGCAAAAGGTTGCAAGGTTCCAAGGTCTCCGTCTAAACCTATGGATGTTAAAAGGATTGTGCAACGGAACGTTTGGTGAAGTGATGGACATCGTCTGTACACCGAGTGTCGACAACGCGATACCAAACTGTTTGCTATTGTGCGTGTTGGTAAAGTTTGAAAAATACACCGGACCAACACTTTATGATGGGTCAATTCCCATTTCCCCCGTTCTCGTAGCTTCAAAAATTCAAATGTGGCATGCACACGAAAACAAATTCCACTTCATGTTGCATATGCCATATCAATTCACAAATCACAAAGCATGTCGCTCAAAAAGCGTGTATTGATATCGGCTAGTCAGACTTTGCTGCTGGAATGTCATATATGGCTTTTTCACGAGTCAAGTCATTGGTACGCATACTGATTGTCAAAGAATTTGATTGGAATCGCTTGAAGTCGATAAACACCAACAAACAACTAGAAAACAAACATCAATTGACTTGGAAAGCATTGATAAACGCCTATTCTGTTTGAAATAAACATCTTCAATCCAATTTAGGCGGCATGGAAGTGGTCTAAGGTTTTGTTAGTTTGGCCTTACCTCATTTACCTGAATTTACACTGATAGTTACATTTTATGTTTCAATAAGTAAGTCACTTAAAATGAACATACAACTTTATTTCAATTTAATGAAAGATTCCAAACGATGCTGATTTTCCAAGTGTCAGGTTCAAATCTCACCAAAACTTTGAGTTTTATAATTTGTGGCATAAATCAATTTATTGTCCATTATTTCAGCATTATCCTCAAGAAATATGAATAAGATAACTCTTTTTTTTCTGCCTGTCACCCCTTTTTGATTGTAAAGTGGTCGTTTCAAATTAATGGAATACTGCAAGTGCCGTTTCATGATAATGGAATAGTCTGAATATTCCATTTCCATACCTCTTGAAGAGTTCTAAAACGTTGTTGAACGTATTCTGCTGTTCGTTTTCAGTACGCGTACACATTGCTTCTTTCAATGGCGAAAAAACGTGATCTCTCGCAGAAAGAGAAAGAGCGTATTGTTGGAATGCATTTGGCTGGGAATACCCAGTATTTTAGATTTGATTTATTCAAAGTGCTCTTTCAAAAATTTTTTTAAAATTTAAAAACTATAAGCCAACGCAAAGCTAACGGAAGAAATGTAGCCAAAAATGGAAGAAAACACGGTGAGACAACCAAACACTGAAGAATGAACAACAGATTCAAAAGTATCGGGGATCTGAGGAAGTTGTGGAACTCAAGTATCCGGTACCACTATATGGAGAAGATTCAGAGAACTCTGATTTCGGTCGCGTGTGCCAAAAATGAAGCCTCATATAATTGCTGCACAAAAGAAGATTTATGAATGGGCGAAAGAGCGACGGCATTGGACTTATGATGATTGGAGTAAAGTGATTTTTCGGATGAATCAAGTTTTCCATAATGTTCGGTGATCAAAGGCCTCGTGTTTGGCGCAAAAAGCATGAAAGTACCCATGCATCTTACTTGAAACGATCAGTGAAATATTCGGCAAGTGTAATGGTGTGAGGCTGCGTGAGTGCTAATGGTGTTGATAAAATATTGTATCAACTCGAAGGTGAATTCCGAATCCTATAAAGCAATCTTGGAGACATTGCTTATTCCAGCAGGAAAAGCTAGGTTTTTCAACAGGATTTGGCCCTCGCCCACGCATCCAGATCAACCAAGGAATGGTTGGAAAGCCATCAGATGACTGTGTTGAAGTGGCCAGGCAACACCCCTGACCTCAATCCCATTGAAAAACTTTGGGCAGTAGTAAAGAAGAGCATTGCTGCTGGCCGACCAGGCACTATAGACGCATATGAAGCATGCTGATGAAATCTGGGACGCGATTTCTCCTGCGCAGTGTGAGTCACTAATTCAATCAATGCCTAGAAAATTGAAGGCTCTATATGAAGCCAAAGGTGGTCCAACAGCCTATTAATAAATGCCAAGGGTTTCAGAGGAGGTAAAAATTATTGTTTCTTTTCATGTTGGGTGTTCAATGTAAGTTTACAAACACTTTCAACAAATTTGTGAAATGATTTTTGCAGTATTTCATTAATTTGAAACGACTACTTTGCATTCAAAAAGGGGTGACAGGCAGAAAAAGAGAGTTATCTTAATCATATTTATTGGGGATAATGCTGAAAAAGGGGCATTAAAATGATTTATGCTACAAATTATAAAACTTCAAACTTTTGGTGAGAATTGAACCTGACACTTGGAAAACCAACATCGTTTGGAATATTCCATTGAATTGAAATGAAGCTATACTTGTAATTATAAAGATTGAACATATTAAATTATTAAATGATTAAAACATGTTAAATTAGTTTAAAGACTGAACTTCGCTCCAACTTGCCAGCAAATGAAATTGATGGCTTCCTAGTTTATTTATTACATGACACAGATCCCAGTCTGGAGCCTGTATGGCCAGCAGTCAACGTGTGAGGTCTCCAGAGGGAATACTGTGTTATTCATAATTTTCAAATTACAATATAGGATGAAAGATAATAATAATAATAATAATAATAATAATAATAATAATAATAATAAT
>JAHWFO010007706.1:401708-455173 GCA_023313115.1 Rhysida immarginata | reverse complement strand
CAATAAATTTCAAATAGAGTCATGCGATTCAGAAATTTATTTATTTAGTTAGTTAGTTAATTTAATTAATTAATACAAGATGAATCCACAGGTGCCAGTATGGTCAAACTTGACCGAGGAAAATTGGCCCCTGGGGAAAATCAAACAATAGAACAAGAACGTTATAGACCAGTATACAATAAAAAAACAAACGCTCGCAGAGATGAATATAATGAGAAATATAAAAGAAAATAAAATCATATACAAGAAATCGTCAGTTGTGGCCAGAACATGATCTTAATAGTAAAAAAAAAACATTAAGTCCCAAGGTATTTACCCATGAGTGTCAGGGAGAACGTAAAAAATCAGAAAACTCAAGATCAGAATAGGTTTTTGAACTATCGACCAAGACAGTCGAAGGAGTGTTTAGGTTCACAATCGAAAGTCTGAGCCAAGGTTAATAGTATAACGCTGGAGATGCCTGTAAAAACCCTAAAGTCCCTTTCAGATTGTAGATATGTGGGTAAATTAGCCCAACACTTAATATCCATATAGGACAGGCACTGATGTCGATAATTACGCAATGTTAAGGGAGGTACGGGTTGGCCATTAGATCTGGTAGAATATTGATGACTGGTAGCGTTTTTAATCAAATCGATAGTCGGAAAGGCCAGCAGCATTGAATTAATGTTTTTAAAAATAAATAGGCATACACGCAAAAAATTCAACTGATAAATAGTTAACAAACCAAGCTCAGAAAATCTTGCCGAAACTGAAGAACCCTTGGGCAGTCTAAAATATGTTTTCAGAAACCATTTTTTTAATTTCCACACTCTAGAGAGATTACCTAGAGTAGAAGCACCCTAAAACACAACACTAAAGCAGAGGTAAAAATTATAATCAAGTTTTTTTCTCAGGTGCTAATAAGTACTACCAAAATAATTACAGAATAGCATTTCATTAAAGACATCCATGTGTATAAAATAGTCTTAGGGGTATATGAAGATTCTCATATAACCCTGATAATCTAGTGTCAATCTGCTTAGAAACAGCAAAAAGCTAAGGGAAAAATTTACCTCCTTGGGGCCAGGATTAGAGCCTGTTGTAGTCCTCTTGCCGGCCTGCATTTCTTCCTCCAATTCTTTCGCTGCTCGTGCTTTGATGACATTTTGAGAACGTTTTGACATGTCCAGACGCTGCTGGGATTTCTCCTCCAGACGTGCTAATGCTGCAGCTCCAGCACGTTCTACACTCTCTGTGGGCTTCAACCGCATTGGAGTTGGCTCACTTGGAGTTTGTCTCTGAGGAGGCACTTGGATTTGAGATGAACTCAGTTTTTTGCCAGGCCCTGCAGATTTAAATTTGGCATCAGCTCGCTTCTTTTCAAAAAATTTACGTATAGCAGACATGACTCCTTTAAACTTAAATCCTGGGCGAATGTTCTCGAGGAAGTTTTAGTTCTGTAGCACCTTGTTTAAGATCTTCAAGCACAGCATTGGGGACTAAACAAATAAATAAATAAATAAATAAATAAATAAATAAATAAATAATGCTGGGAGTAACAATAAAAAGGCAGTAAGATAAACAGGGTTTTCTGAATGGTCTGCACAAACTTTCGGGATATGTTCCACAAACCAAATCTAGCAGAAAAGGTCATATGAACATGAGGTCGAAAACGCTTCTATCTAGAGTTCTAACAAGGAATGTAGTAAAAGAAGAATTGCAGCAATTTAAAGAATCTTCAGAAAATTGTGCTCTTTTCAACATCAGATTCGAAACTTTCTTGGAGCACCATTGTTGGCTGTTACCAGTCTCAATTGCCCAATTGTTAAGGCGACGATTAACTGCTGAGCATATGATGGTTTGCCATTCGACGACCTTGAGTTTCCTGCTACGTTCAAGTATTGCATTTGCTGTTTTGTTCTGTTTTGAAGTAAAATTAATTGACGTGATAAGGTCGTTGTTATGGACAGTTTCAAAGCATTGTAATTCCAAAAACAAGCATTTCTATATGCTTTAACGTTACTTTTGTCTACTGCAGGATACTTTCAAACTGTTATAACTCTAGAGAGAAGAGTTTTCAACCCCATGTTCATATGATATCTTTGGAAGTACAAAAACAATGGTGTATAGGATAGTCCTATAGATGGAGCAATATCCAAGGTGGTCAAAAGGACTATACCCCTCAAATTACTTGATAACTATCATAAGGGATCATCCATAAACTGCGTGTCCTATAGTGCCTGGCACAAAAGAAAAAGGAAACTGGCACATATGTAATGAAAAAAACTTGTTTGACCAATCAGGAAACTGAGCATTATTTATTTCTGGCATTCCCTTAAGTGAAATTGCAGCTGAACAAAAACCGAAACATCTGGAACTCGATTAATCGATAGGTTGAATACGATACTCCAATTTCCTTGCTGTTCCATTTTATTATTGTATCATTACTACATCTTTTAAATAGTTAAAAACATTATAAATTCTAGATTGACATTTTTATACTTTCCTTGAACATTTAGACTTATAGGCAAGATGGAGGCTGCCATGTTTCAGAAACTCTGAACAAAGCAGACTTCTGCAGTTGATTAGCACTTACATTACGCATGCATCAGTTTCCTTTTTCTTTTATGCCAGCCACTATAAAAATAGCTATTTTTTACCCCTCTCCTCTCTGTGGCTACAATGTGGAAGATCTCCCTCCTCTAAACTACATGGTCATTGGCTCATCCCCCTCCTGTTCAAGTATTAAAGAGGCCTTCAAAAACTTGTTAACAGGTTGAATTCATTCATTATCCCATATATTTTTACAAATGATTTAACTGGCAGTAAATCCAATCTCAACACATCTAGATTTGACAAATTAAACAGTCATACTTTATAGAGACTTCTGACAACTTGAATCGGAATGATTTTACATGGAGATTTTTTTTTTTTTTTTTAATATAAATAAAGCGTTTTTGAAACTATTAAGAATTCAACAATGTGTGTATTTATGAGAAGGAATGCACGTACCTTACAAAAGTAGAACTGTACATCAAAAATTTGTAAATTTCCTAGAATTAAAGCCTATAAAAAACTCAATCAAGTTAACTTTGCCAAACATTATGAAAGATTTAATTTTATACTTCTGTTAGCGATCATCTTCCTTTTCTAATTTTAACATTACACTTGTATAATCAGGACGAGTGTTCCCATACTATATCCTGAGTGGCTAATTTATTTACAATTGTTTGAATTACGGCTATCCATACAATTCCAGGACCAACTGGTTTAATTCTAAACATTGGTGTTTTTGACCCAGTGTACACAAAGATCTGAAAACAAATTTCCCCCAAAAAATAATAGCATTTTATCCCCCTGGAAAATAAACAGTTGCGAATGCATGATACTGCATTACCATAACGATGTTAATTAAAAGCATCATTAATATATTCGCAAAGTCGGTTGTTCTTTTGCCAATTTTTTTTTTTTTTTTTTTTTATTTTTTGATTTTGACTTCAGATTCAGACAGAGCATCAAAAAGTAAGTAAAAGTTATAAGGGGTCGTCCATTACGTAACGCTTAAGGAGGGAGGGGATGTTTGGACAGTGTTACAGAAGTGTAGGGGGGGGGGGATAGGGTCTGATGTTACGTAATGCTTCTTTCAAGAATTATTTGAGACTAAATTTTTGGGATGGTTACATTTATCAAACAAAGAACCAAGAAGAGTTTATTTAACCCTTTGTAGCCCTTGGTTGGCTAATTTATTTTCTAAAACTTTTATACTGTATATAATTACAGAATTAATGCTAGCATTAACCACAAAGTTTATGCATTTTTTTGTGGAGTGTCAAGTGCCAGCTAAAGGGTAAATAAAAAATTTTGCAAGATCTATAGTAAAACTCCATCTAATCTCTCCCTAACTGTGCTTGGTCGGCTTTCTCACCCTGCGTATGATTACATTGTTACTTGGTTTTAAGGACAATTAAAAATATATGAATTGCATTTCTTTATAAAGAAAACAAAATAAAGCGCTTGCAGCACGATGTCGCGTTGTGGTTAGGCTTCGACCAATCGCAGTTAGGGAGAGGAGAGCTGGAGTTTTACTATAGCCAAATTATGGATTAGTAAAAATACAGAGCAATGTCCCTGCACGGCAGCCATGTTATAGAACCATGGTCACCCATACTTAGCAGATTTTCGTGGATGTCAGTGGTTGTAGTTATAAAAATAAGTTTTATTATAAATTCAAGTTACTTATTAAGTAGAGATGGTATGGTAAAATATTCAATGCATGAATGCAACCGAGCTAGCCAATATTGTCGCGTTCAATGACAATTGTGATTCGGAACTCATACCCATGGAGGAAGAACGAGCATTTGTTGTTACAGTTCTGTTAGCAAGATTCTGCCTTGCTTTCTGTTTTGTCTTTGTGTGCAAATGTCAAATGAAAACAGATATTGTGAAACTTCTTAAAACATTGCCGATTATTGGTTTTTATGATACACAGTTCACATCTTCCTCAATTCTTACTCATTACAGGCCAATGATTACCAAATGACACTTTGAAATGAGGCATGTTTTTGTTTTTTTTTTTTGTTTTGTTTTTTTCAGTGCTTTCAGACTTTTGCATTTTTATATTTCCCATTCATCATTATAGGATTATCTTTTAACCATCACATGAGGATGAATAGCCCACTTGTTTATATGTAAAAAGTATCATTTTCACCTTGTGAAATATAACTCTTACACTAATTTTATAACTGATACTCATAAGATATATTTCTTCAACAACCATTCAAAAGTTTAATTTATCTCTACCACAATTTCTAATAATACGTGGATTGTTCAACAGAAACACGTTTGGACTGCACAGCCACAAAGGTATCGCCTAGAGAATGGAAAGCAGTTGTTTATATGTACGGTTTAAGTATCAGTGAAGCTGTTTGCTTCTTTATAAAAGTTGCGATCATGTTGAAAGATGGCATTCATGGTAGAAATCTGTCGGTTCTTATTCAATTTTTAGCTGCTGAAGGGAGTCATCCAATGAAAATTTTTACAAGAAAGCTGTACGCGGCGACAATAGTTATTCTTTTATAGCAGTAGTTGAATAGTGCAAGAAATTTCAGCAAGGAAGGAATTCACGAAAGATTTGGCACATCAGGACGTGCTCATGTTGCACCATTAGATAAAAATGTGAAACAGTTGGAAATTGGTTAACGCACCAATAGGCGCATTAACTTTAGGGAACTTTCTGAAATGCTGAGCATCAGTGTGGGAACTCTTCATTCCATTATCTGATGCTGGCTTTTTGCCGTTACTCAATGGTTCTACAGGAATTTTACCGGACAGGAATCTATAGATTAGTGTACCAATGGGATTCATGCCTTACTGTTTATGGAGATTTATTTTAAATTATTTGAATAAAAACTGCTTCCCAGCCTCTAAACTGGTTTCTATTGAACAATCCTTGTATAAATTGAGAAATTATACATGTGGAAATCGTACTGGTTCGAGCACAGAGTTATATAATTATCAAATGGGGGGACCGGGTCTGGACGTGCATTATAGGTGCATTACAAGAGGGAGGAGTTAAAATGAGCCAATTTTGCATTACATAATTTATGGACGATCCTTAATAGTCACACGTCCTATCTAATTATAACTTTAACCACCATTTTGGTCGTGTTCCTGAATAGATAGGACATGTTTGACTATATAATTTTTACTTTTTGATGTTCTATCCAAATCCGAAGTCAAAATCAAAAAAAAAATTGGCAACTCCAGAATGAAAATACCCTGAATCTGAAGAAAAATCTCCCAAGATGCCAATACTGAATGCGCACGTGCACATCAATTGCAATTCCCTGGTGCCTAGTCCTACAACTAGCGCTCCTAGTGGCAGGAGGTGAAGAGGAATGCCTGACCATAGCAATCGAATATCTGAGGTCAAGCAATGGGTCAATAAGTCACTGCAGCATCCCTTGATCCCTTCCCAAAAGACCAGTTCTATCTTGACATGGGGGTCTTCTTTCTTTAACACCCCCCCCCCTTCCAAGTGGTCAGTTTTTTTACCCCCACCCTCCCTTCTAATTGACCATGTGGTTTATGGATGATCCCTAAAATTTAAAATTTTGTTAACAAATAAGAAGTTATTGGTGGACTATCAGCTAGTAGCCTTCTCATTACCTGATTAAATAATTTTGCAATTCAATTTGATCATTAACAGACTATCATACAGATAGTTCTATTATCAGCAAAACAATTTTATTAAATAATAAGGATTATTAACATGGAAGAACGAGAACAGGCTACTAACACAACCATGAAGCACACCTGATTTAACCTCCACCTGCTTGGAATAACTCTCATTAACGAGAGCACTTTGAAATTGGCCAAATTCAATTCAAAATCAGCAATAGGTTAATTAGCCAAAATTGAACTACACCAATCCTGAATTTTACCTGTAACATTCATCTTGTAGATTAACAATTTATGTACTACCATATCAGTTGTTTTGACCAAATCAATTGTAATTACATGCACTTGTTAAGATCAACATAATGAATAAAATCAATAAGTAGAAACTCAGTAGAAGCAACCAAATTGAGCATTCATTAATAAATTGTTCACATTTAAATAATTTATAACATGCTTGATAGGTATGGACACCCTGAAAACAACAAACATTTTCCGTGAATTATTTTGACGGGAAATGACATCACATGGGACAAACCTTCCTTCCATTCTAGCCATTTGCACACGTTAACATATTACAGTTTGTGCTAGTAGTCGGCTCATTTTTTACAACGGATAGCAATTATTTTGAATTACTATTGTCTGTAGCAAAACAACATTATTTAGAGAAGCTGTCGTTTGAATGAATATCGTGATCCCTTAAAACGAGCAAATGCCTTTTCAAGGAAAATATTTCACCGTGGCCACTCAGAATGTTACTTTTACACTGTGAATGCTTACGCTTTTGTTTAGTTTGAAGCTTCGAAAACGCTGCTCTTTCTGTTTAACAGCCAATTCAGATATTTTCTTGTGAGGAGATTACCTTCATCTTGAAAACTTACTGTGCTCCATGAACTACGTGCAAAAGCAGTGCTTAGTTATAAATAACAAATCATCTTTCTTATTTTATTTTCTTTATTTCAGCCTTCACAGTATTCAAGTATTGAATTGGCTGATTACTTCATACCGGACAAGTACAAATATCCATGACCAGGCGGGATTCAAACCCACAATTCGTGAATCCCATAATCACTGAACCTGTGCCCCAGGACTCTCTGCTATCGAGCTGGCTAAATCAAGAAACTTGTTTTACCAGATATGAAGTACAGAGAAAACAACCGACTGTGAACCGATGTCTGTTCTTTTTCCCACAACATTTATCCAGGCTGAACAAAGAGGCTCATTTTTAAGAAAACTGTACATATTTTTAGCATAGATAAATTTATCAGTCTTCTCATGGAGCACCCAAATGCTACACAGATGGTTCCACTTATTTTACAAGGCTGCATTTTTTTATATTTGCCTAGTTTTAAACTACTACTCGCAAAAGGCTTGACCATTGAAACAAATGTGCTTTTCAACTTCCGATTTGAAACAGAAATGTTTGCTTTGTCCCAGTGACCTGCAGCGCCCTTGGCCTGAGCTTAACATTTCAGGGTGTCCATATGTTCCATCCTTTTACAAACAATATATGTGAAATAGGGGTATAAATCTAGTGGATTAGACGTTGAACCATTTTCCATGAATCCCTTTTAATATCAGCTAGTTTCCAATCAAAAGGACCATACCCTTCAGACAATGATGAAACAAAAATCTCTCATAAATATGCTGAAGAAACGGGAGCAGTTAAGCCTCAACATCCAACATTAATCTCATCAGGACCACTAGATTTTTCCGATCTAAATCTAATATTACATTTTCAACAGCCACAACATGAAAAGTAGTCTCACTAACAGCTTAATTATGATAGTAACCTTTATAATGTTATAAACCCTCCTGAATCAGATAAATTAAAATTTTATACAAAAAAAATCAGACAAAAATTTGTCTTACACAATCTTCTCGTATATCACAATTACCTTTTAATTATAATATCAGCATTATTCCCTTGTCTTGAAATCGATTTATCATCTTCCACAAATTCTGAGAATCCTTACAAAAACAGGATTTAAAATAATTAAACTTAGTAGTTTTTAAATCCTTCATTATTTCTTAAGTGTTCAACCTAGTTAATAGCTGCTTACTTTGATATAACTTAAACTCTGAAAGAATACACTATCTTTTTAATCTTATTTATAATACACTGATTTAACCATGGCTTCATATTAATTACACTTTACTACTTTTAAAGAAATATAATCATACAAAATATCAGAGATCACTTTTAAACTGGCCCATTTCTTTTCAGTACCAACCAGAGTAACATCAAAAAAATTAACATTCACAATACATGTACATTGCTCTCAAGAGGGCATCAATATTTACATTAACATCCCAGTATTTTGTATATTTGGGAGAATGGTACCAAGGAATCAGTTCATGATCACAAATACTATTTTTGACTGAAACATCAAACACATTATCCCAGTTTGTAAAAATCAAGTTCAGAATATTAATGGAAGCCAGCCAGGTAGGATTTAAAACTAATTTAACCAATTTAAATTAGATTACCTATAAGCTCCTTATTTTCATTAAGACAAAAATCAATCCAATTTAGAGACGGAAGATTAAAATCGCCACCTACAACAACTGGACTAAAACTTTGAACAATAGGAGTAAAACACAACAATTCATTAAAAAATGCTTGTGTTTGCCTTTGGATAATAAAGACCAACATATAAAATCCAATTATGTTATTTCCAATAGAACTTCACAGAAACAACCCTCAGTAAAGTAGAATGCATTCAACAGAATTGTGGAACTATTTTGTGATGTCTGTTTATCACAACTAATCTTTCTAGACATATTCATTTTTACTCTTATAACACCACAGCCACCAGTTTCTTTCTTTTTGTACAATATAAATGAATAAAAATCAACAGGGGGTCGCACTACCTATCGCCATTGTCGTCACATGCGACAACAAATTTTCGATGGTGATAATTTTTTGTCAGTTTGCGATTACAGTGGTGATTTTGTTATGTGATTAATATTTAACCCTTAACTACGCTAGTGAGGTCTATTGGACCCCAAACAGTAATCCGTTAGAGACAGTGCTTTTGTTTGCGCACAGATGGTGCCACCCTACTGAGTCATCTTTGTTCCACATGTAATCTCTCTGACACCGCCATTTGTTGAGCTTGAATTACAAGAATAAACTAGCAACAGTGCATATGGGGGTCCCCTAAACCCCACCGACAGTTTAATGTAACAATATTTTGTAATTACATGTGTTTTTTATTTGTCGTTTTTCTTCAATAATGAGTCAAAAGCACCCACTTACAAGTGAATCCCTCGAACATGTATGTCGCAGATTTCCACCAAATTGAAATATGTTATTCATCTGAAGCTACTATAGATGCTTGCAAAATAAGAGAGAGCGAAATTGTGTTTCTTTCAAAATAAACCGCGAAAACGAAACAATTTCAGCATACATATCTATACAAAGACTCCATTGTTAAAGCGGTTAGGCTATGTGGGGTTCCCTTGTTAGTGAAAATGAGTTGAATTGAGTGCTGAATACTTTCTCCGATGATATACAAAGTGACGTTTCAGAAGATAATAAGAGCCAGGAGAAATACAGGGTGAATACAAAGTCTGAACCCCCCTTTTATTTTTTGAACCGAAGCAGATATGTCAATTTTGATGAATCCAATGAATAGGAAGTTGTGGCTGGCCTATCCCATGGTGCACTTTTCATCATCCCAAATATGCAAATTAGGACACATTCAAAATTATCTCAAAAACCGTAAGGGATAGAGAAAAAAACCCAATTGCAAACTTGTTCAGCATAAAAAAACCAAACAAAACAAAAAAAATCATCCAAATCGGATCAACCAATCACCCACAATCATGTGGTGAACTGTTTGTAGCTTACAAACAGTCACACTGCACAAGGAAAACTGAATGTTGATATTTCCACCATGTAAAGCATGCAAATCAAAAAATTAACATCAATTACCATACTCACATTCACTTTCATGCGGAAAAGCAAATAAAAGGCATGTTTCAGCACACAGAAGACAGAACAATTCCAGGATGGCAAGCTACACTGTTCCGGAAATGGTCAACATGATCTTCTGCTTTGGAGAGGCAAGGAGAAACCTACATGCTGCAGTTAGGTTGTATCGAGACAGATACCCTAACGAACGCCATCCATCTCGTCAAACAATGCGTCACATTCTTCAAAGATTCGAGGCTACAGGGAATGTTAATGCAGAACGAGGACGACCAAGGACACAAGGCGACGAGGATACAACAACACTAGTTCTGGCTGCAGTTGCTGCAAATCCCCACATAAGCAGCAGAGCAATTGCTGCAGATGTTGGGTGCCATCAGAGAACTGTTCTCAACATTCTACACACACATCATTTTCACCCATACCATATTCATTGTCACCAGGAGTTACTGCCATTGGATTATGTTGCTAGGGCCGCCTTCTGCAACTGGTTATTTACCTGCCTGGATGACAATCCAAACTTCATTCATGAGGTGGTTGTGGACAGATGAAGCCCAGTTCACCAGGGATGGAGTTACCAACAGGCACAACCATCATCATTGGGCAGACGAAAACCCACAATGTCTGCGAGAAGCAACTCATCAAGTGAACTGGAGAATCAATGTGTGGTGTGGATTGTACAATGACACTGTGGTTGGACCGTATTTTTACGATGGAACACTGATTGCAGAACGCTACTGGGCTGAAATTCTCAACGTGGTAGTCACAGACTTCATTGACAATTTGCCATTGGCCTCGTATCAGTGCACGTGGTTTCAGCATGGTGGAGCTCCTCCAAATTATGGGTTGGTCGTTCGCGAGCGTCTAAGTGAGATGTTTGGACAACAATAGATTGGCCGAGGAGAACCAGTTCGTTGGCCACCCCGCTCCCCTGATTTTACACCACTTGACTTTTTCTTGTGCGGATACCTGAAGGACAAGGTTTATGCTATGCAGCCCGCCTCACTGGAGGATCTGGTTCAACGAATCAAGGAAGCGTACCGAGGAGTGACACCAGCCATGCTTGCCGATATTTTGGCATCAGTTAGGTTTCGTGCCCAATTGTGTTATGGTGTCCACGGTCGTCACATCGAGCATTTTGTTGATTAACTTTTTTTTTAAACTGTTTGAAGTAACTTGTTTGTGCAGTGTGACTGTTTGTAAGCTACAAACAGTTCACCACGTGATTGTGGGCGATTGGTTGGTCCGATTTGGATGATTTTTTTTTGTTTTGTTTGTTTTTTTATGCTGAACAAGTTTGCAATTGGGTTTTTTCTCTACCCCTTACAGTTTTTGAGATAAATTTTGAATGTGTCCTAATTTGCATATTTGGGATGATGAAAAGTGCCGCCATGGGATAGGCCAGCCACAACTTCCTATTCATTGGGTTCATCAAAATTGACATATCTGCTTCGATTCAAAAAATAAAAGGGGGGTTCAGACTTTTGTATTCACCCTGTATATTCTAAGTGAACATTACACAGATTCAAATGCTGAAATCACCAGCAGTGAGAGAGTAAGGATGAACATAACATGCCAAGTCCCAGTTCAAAGTATTATTATTGTAAGAATAACTGCTATAAATGGTCTACAATTGCACCATCCACTAGTTGGATTCGAAGGCACAACATCGTACAAGGGGTAAACAGGTGTACAAAATGAGCCATTTTCAGAGCCATTTGCATCGGACGGTACCGGAAGGGACATTTTCAGAGCCACTATGAGCGTTGGCAGAATCCTGTTTATCACAGCATGCCTTAGATTCAATGGCACAGGGGCCAGAGATGTTCGTAAAACAAACAGAGTCTAGCCCCCCTTTGAGAAATCTGGGATGCACTGGGAAGGAGCATGGTTCAGGATCACATTTCTCAAAGAGAACTGAATTATCTGTCCCACGAAATACAAGCACTGGTAAGAACATTCCAACCTGCATCATCTGAAGCAGTTGCTATTGGACTGGAAATGGTAGTAAGGGGAGATATGCACTGTGGCCAAGGAAACACGACAGAAAATCAAAATATTGTTGTGATATGTGTAAGGAAAATATTTGTCTTCAGGAACATGCTAAATTGTTGTGTACAAAATGTTTTCAGTAAAACTTGAGCACTGTAAAACTGTTTAATAAACATTTTCTTTAAAGAATACGTATGGGGGTTACTGGACCCCACCAGCATCTTAGTGTAGTATATTCCCACCAGCATAGTTAAGGGTTAATAACATTTTTATGCACTACGACAATTTTTTTTTCTCCATGTAATATTTCTATAATGTGGAACTAATGCTAGAAAAGTTAGTTATACTTCAGTTTAAAAAACTACATCAGCGACGCAGCAAACCATGACGGGCATCATTGACTTAATTGGTCATTGAATCTGTCACTACAGAGCTTACTTGGTCAAATCATTATTTTTAAGTTTTCCTAATTTTTTTTTTTTTTTTTTTTAAACATGTATTAATTGCCACATTAAATCATGTTAATTGTGACAACATTGAAAGCACGTGAAATTAGGCCTATTTTTTTTTTTTTTAACCATTGCCATCATATTAGGCACCCAGAAGCTAGACCTCTGCTTTTCCACCCAGATCCTATCTAGTAACATCTGATGAGAAACAGTCATGCTTTTCCTTTAAGGGAACTCGCTCGGGTATAACTGTGCCTCAAGACAAAAAGCTGAAGATGCTTGCAGATGATTTGGCAAAAAATCAGTGGGGAAATTGAAATTAAGATTTCAGAAAAATACTGACGTTATTCTTAAGCAAAAATTAATCTAACTATTTTCTGTTAATTTTCCAACAAGCAATGCAAAAGAAACAATTCTATTTTTGCATTCACATTTTAGAAATTGCATATATGCAGAAAGAAGACATAATTCATGTTATTACAGAACATGAAACTTTATTTAAATTGCTAATTAAAAGCCCTTTTCACATTGCTATAGATATCATGGATTATGTGCAAAATCATTGTGACTTAGTTCCTCTTCTGAACAACATTTTGAAAAAGCATGTGATATTTTGATGTCAAATCCTTGACGAATTATATAAGTTTTTTTCTTTGTAACTTTTTAACGTGGTATTTTATGCTTAAGTAATATTGCATGCAGACATATTAAAGTACTGTCTGTATTCATTTACATTTCAATGAGTGTGTAGAAATTTCATTTTTAAGATTTTAGATATCACTTATTAATTTAAACTAGTTAACATGTTAAAACTGAAATGACAACTGTAAATTTCAAACTAAATCTTGAGTTATGATGAATAAAATTGATATTAATTCCCAACAATGGTTCTACAAATTTGACGATAAGACAATTTCCTTGGAGAAAAGATTTCAGTTTTGGCGATTAGATTGGCAAAAGATTTGGAAAATTTAGAGCAACCTCCGAGTCAATGTATACCTGTTTGTCTGTCTGTGCGTATTTTCACGATAATCTCTACAATCACAAAACCAACAGGCACTAAACTTTCCATGATGCTATAACATAGTCCAAGAAAGGTTTTTCACTACTTTGCCATGGATTTCCACAGGTTGCACAGGTTTTGTGAGTGAAAAAAAATACCCGTTTTTTATGCAACAATATATATTTAAATTTATAAATTCAACAATAATATTACCTACAACAATATGAGAAGCCAACAATAACAACCAACAATCTGCTCTTACACAGAACATTATTAAAATTAAAAATAAAACTATGACTATTTACAAAGCACCAAGGACAATCGTTAAAAACAGCAGGAGTCAATTTGGTATCTTTGCTTTTGACATGGTGGATCTCCAAAACAGTTTTTCATTTATGCTCCTGGTGGATAAGCAAAAATGTTGTCTATAAAAGAATCTTCGAAGATAACACTGTGTATTAGTTTTTTAAGTGTATATCAATAATACATTCACATTCTGCATTTTCAATAACAAAAGCCTTAAATTTAGTTCAAAAATTTACCTGAACAAATTTACCCTTTATTCAACCAATCAGAGCAAAAAAAATTACCCGAAACAGGTGAATAATTTTTTAATAACTTGCAGCGGGTTATGTGGATTTTATGAGTGAAAAACCCTCGCATTATTCATGCAACAGGTTTTTTAGTAGGAAATAACTCTGGAGAAGTCATGGGTGAATTAAACCTGGTACATTAATCAAAGTAGGCAAAAAAAAAAAAAAAAAAAAAAAAGTCAAATTTAGTTCTTGTAAAATTTACCCTAAACAACCTGTACATATTCAACAAACCTGAGCGAAGCCAGGTATTACTCTAGTAATAAGTATAATCTGTAGGCAAAAACCAATACACATTATCAATATTTAACTACGTTTCATTACCTGTATGATATCCAGGTCCTCAGAGGTTAACAAATCACAAATCTCATCTACTTTATTCTTAACAGTTCAAAAAGTTTATTAAAACTAATTCAAGATGCCAAATCTAACACTGAAATTCCTTTCATTTCTAACATGATCATTAAATTTATGGATTAACTTAACTGGACTCCTTAAATCAGCAGTGCCCATGAAACTATATTTTTCTCTATGGAACATTAGAAACTCTTGTTTTATTGAACTTGATATTTTCTTTGGGATTCCTGGCTGTGCAAAAGACTGATATATTTCTGCTTATTTATACACCTTTGATGCTACCATGATTTTTGTCGCTTCAGTGTATAATAATAATGCATTCTATTATAGTTAGTAATTATAATTTATTTTCTTTTTTATATCTATTATATGTTTGAATTCTGTGTGACTATAATATTAAGTTCACAGTGATTCTTATTTAATTTGAGAGAGAGAGAGAGAGAGACAGTGAGAGCACCAGATTCCCCATCTGAAGCCTTAAGGGACACAGTTCTCCATCCAAAGGATGACCCAATCTACAACATAATCTTCTGGCCAGGGGCTGGTGTATCCCCACTCCCACCTGAATAGTCATGCTAGAGTTAACACCTGAGTAGAGAAGTGTCATGGAGAGTAACACGTGCCGATTGATAACACCCAACCCATTGTCATTTTACCCGCATATGCTGCCCCTGACCCTTTCCCCAAGCACAAAGCGAGTGCATAGAGGGGCTTCTCGAAGACACTGCCCCGAAATAATAGCTGGGAAGACTGTCTATTATTGTTCAAATGGGAGTGTCTGCCTAACTCCTGAACGTGAATAATTAGGTTTATTTTCTTCAAAAAATTAATTTAAGTAGCTACATTTTGCTTGCGAGAATATGGCCTTCATCTTCTCCCAAGTTTGCGGTATAAAACGATATTTCAGTTTTCAAGCAATAGCTATCCTCTAGAGATAGAGTTCTGCATCTTTCACATTAAGCAATAAAAGGATTAGCTGGCTTTGCTTACCATAACAAGCTTTTTGTCTCTCAATATGTCTTTTACATATTTTTTCTATTATACACAAAAACATACTCAGTGACTCACAAATGCTCCCAATATTATAGGATAGAGTAAACACATTAGTTAGCTCTGCGATGTCATCTTCAGTGACAAAATTTTTCCATAATATTACAGCACAGTCTAGGTTTTTCTATATTATTCATATTTTCCAAACTTCAAAAAAGTTGTCAGGAAAAACTAAACACGATGCAAAGACGATTTTAAATTCTGTAGAAATTTATAATCACTGCAATATTAACATAACAGTTTAGAATGTTCTTTATACACTCTTTGTATAACAAATATTTTTATACCTAACAACATGGTTTGTAAACTATAATCAAATATAATTACAAAAGGTAAATAATGTAACAAAATATCTTGTAATTCATAGGATCTAATGAAACATGGAATCATATCTTAAAAAAAACAACAAAAAACAAACTTCTTAATCAACTAATCTACAAATCCATTCAGCCTTACTTTGCCCGAGATGTCATGGGTGTGTCAATTGTTACAATAAAAATTAAACAATACATACGCCCATCACATCTCAGGCAAAATAATGCTGGATGGACTATATTCGAGTACTTACTAATGTCAATGACTATTAGCAATCCTCCCCCCCCCCCTCCCCTCTCTAATGGGGGCCTATAGCAATTTTTCTTTCAGTGACCTTCCATTAGAAGGTTCTGCCAAGAACAGATGCATATTTATTTAACCTTAATGTTCATTTTTATGCTCTATAAAATTATTTCTGAATAAATTTTAATAAAAAGTATTTTTTTATATTGTACTGAGATTCCTTCCTTAGAGAAGTTATAATATAATTTTTTTAAGAAAATGTGTGAGCGTGTACAAGTGCATGCATGTGTAAAGGAGTCTTTATAAGCAGTACCAAAAACAAAAGGTGTCACATTTGAAACACATTTGATAGTTATGTAATCTGTTTGATGTAACATAAAATAATGATTAATTTAAAGCATTACATAACATTGCCCTAAAATATTATTGCAATATTTGCATTTGTTAACACGGAAGGGATAGAAAAACATTATTTACATTTCTTTGTGATGTACAGTAATAAAAAATTATAACATATTTAATTATTATTTTTTTTTTTTCAGTATATTGCAAAAATCTACGAGCCAGTATTTTACTTTATCAAATGGTATAATACAAGTTCCTCTTTTTTGCTTAATTTCTTGGGCCAAACATTTGTATATGCTTAGTGAATTTTGTTGTTGTCCACGTGAAAGAATTTTAATATTAAAACCGTGTTGCTTTCTGTACAAAACCAATTAACAGGCCATTTAACAGGTGGATTTAAACACATGATATTCCAACCAACGGTGTTTGGTCATCAGTCAGCACTGCACAATTTTGTTTACCTTCGTACAGCCTGACCACCGAATTTCTGGTTTCCCTTATTCCTGAAGCCTTGCTGAATCAACCACCGAGCTGGATTGACTGGTGATCATAAACTGACAAACTTTTAGGTCTTTTATAATAACATTAAATCACCTGATAAGTCAATTAATCAATCAAATGAGCATCTTCATCACTTCCACTGTCTTTATTACTGATTTAAAAGTAGGCAAACGTATTTACATTCCTAGAATCAATGCAGTGAAGGACAACAATTGTATCTTGTCCACTCGGTAGCATTTTCTTCAATTAAATGAGTAGTGAGGCAGTTTGAATTGTAGCTCACGTAATCCAACGTAATTTCGGCGGATCAAAAAAAGGTCCCGGACCATTCATTCATTGCAGGAAATTCAGTGGTCAACCTGTATTAACTTTTTGCCAGCCAGTGCGTGCATTACCTGGTTTCATAAATCTGTCGATTATTCTTGGGCCATAGATTTTCCACGCGACGTAAATCATAAACAGATTGATCGCTAGGATCACCAAAAACCACTGTAGAATCTTCAACTGGAATTCGTCGGCTTTGAAGAGCTTGTCCACCACGTCCGTGAAGTGAAAACCGGCGAAGGACTCCACCACCGCTTCAGTAAATTCGCTCACCAAGGAATACTCGTCGTCTTGCGATCTGGACAAATCCTGTTCCGCACTCATTCATAACTTTAACAACAAGAATAACATATGTAACGAACATAACCCTAACCTTCAATTGTGAAAATGAAGAAATATGGAATTCATATAATTTGCATTTTGTGTATGCTAATATCTTACCAGGTTGAAGAACATCAGCTGAGTTGAGATATTTAACAGCAATATCGATGAGCGATGAAGACGGTGGTGGAAGTGGGGGAGGGGATGGAGTTCTACTTTAATTCTAAGTATAGCTGCAAAGTTGTATTTTATAAAGTTTAACAATTATAATTCATTTTTTAGTTTCATATAATTATTATTTTTTATGTGGAATATTAATTTTGGATTATCTATGATGCATTTTAAGTAATAAATTACCATATTAATAGCAATGATTAGTTTGCTAGACTCGGAATCAAAATGAGCGCAATGGTTTAAAAATGGCTGCCGGCGGTGCTAGCGGCCCTGAGAGTGGAAGCGGTGAACCTTACGAAGAAGATGTGCCGCAAGATTTCGAACCCGGAGCAAGCAGGGCATGCATGCTGGTCACGACCAATTCCTATGACGAAATTGAGGAGGAGTTTGAAGCCGATTCTGGCAGCAGAAATGAACGAACCCGACAGGTCAGCAGCACCATCAGCGAAATAGAGGAGACAGCGGCTAAGTTGACACCGCCACCGGGGGCCGAGCGGGACGACGACAGCGGGTCTGCCGCAAGCCAAGGGGTGAGTGCCATGGTGCTTCGCTCGCTCTCTCCCTTTGTTTCTCAAGATTAGATGGTATTCAAAGATCATGATAATAAAACGGTGCTTTGTGTACTGTCGGCAGGAGAAGCGTATAGGCATACAACAACAAAGATCGGATTCGAGTAAATTTATATACGTACGCAGTACACCTGAAGTTAATTCTCTAAAAGTTTGTGAAATGGTGCCCCCCTTGAATTATATATCAATTTTACTATTTTACTGCTATTTATTTTCCAGTTTTCTTGATACAGTTTACAGCCAGTAGACTTATCAGACTAAACTACAATATAACCGCGAATGAACGGAAGAGTTAATGCACACTATGACCTTTGACCTATTCTGAATCATTTAAAAGTTTCCTTTTCAGATAAAAAAAAAAAAAAAAGTAGACACAAATCAACACTTCACTAGTTTGATTGCGTAAAAGAAACATACACTTTGACTATACAAAAGAAGTTGCTAAGGGAAACGAATTGGCAAATGGAAAAGTTATGCTTGTCAGAATGAGAATCATTGCCCGCAGAGACGAATTAAAAATAATTTTTGTAGAGCATACTATAGGCTATCCAAAATCGCTTATGATATCTATTTTATTTAGACAGGACAAATGAGATTCTCAGCACTGTATTTATTAAATTGCTTTTGCAGTTGATGGGACTCTTATTAAAGTTTGAAACCAGCAAAAAAACTTCCATGATGTCACTTAAACGACTTAAAATTTCATCATAGTTTATTGCTGTCAACTGTTGAAGTAAAAGTCTAAATCAATAAATGAAAATTAATTTGATATCCATTTCAATACACTGGTGGCCAAAAGTTTGGACCAACAAGTAATATCAAGAAAAACTGAATTTATATTAAAAATTTTTTACACCTACAACTCTAAGTAAATATGAAACAATATTCAGGGAAGAAACAAATTTATTTCTTCAAAAAAAAATACAGTTGGTCCAAACTTTTGGCCAGTCTTATTTTGATTTAAGGTAATAAAAAAGCAGCGAGGCAGAAATAAATTTGTTTCTTCCCTGAATATTGTTTCATATTTACTTAGAGTTGTAGGTGTAAAATATTTTTAATATAAATTCACTTTTTCTTGATTTTGCTGGTTGGTCCAAACTTTTGGCTACCAGTGTATGTGTATTCTTCATAAAAGGTTAACTGAGGTCTGCCTATTATATTTCTGTGCTAAAATGACGAAAAACATCGAAGAAATGAATTTGGCACAAAAGATTTCAAATATTTTAATTATTTTTCGAGTTACTTAATTTTAAATAAGATTTTTTTTCCTAGTGCAAGCTTCAACATGTGATTCCCAACATCAGAGTCGAGCAAGACTACTTGCACTGATTGGCTTTTTTTCAATCTGTTCTCGTTGCTACTCATGATTTTGCTGTGCTTAGTTTTTCCTCAGTTTTTTGGCTGCAATTATTAATAGCAGTAACCACAGAGCACTTTACTCAGTGTCTTTACTTTTGTTTATAACGGTTTTTCCAAAAGATGATAAAATAAGGAGAGTTTAGAAACAGTTTTTTTTTTTCTGGGAACCAAAAAATCAAATCACGAATTGTCACGTTGAAAAAGAAAGAAGAGAAAATTCTTAACTTGCATTTGAATTGTTCTTTATATTGTCTTTCTTAACAAGATTTATAGAGGCCTTACAAAATAGTGCAAAAAAGAAATTTTTGACGAATTGTTTTGGCATTTATTCCTACCTTTTTCAATTCCTCCCATATGTAGATTTGAAAAAAGGGTGGGGAATAAATGCCGAAACTAGTCGTCAAAACTTTCTTTTTCGCACTAGGTATTGTAAGGCCTCCATAAATCTTGTTAAGAATTAAAAACAAATGCCGTATAATCTGCTTACTGCCCATTGCTTGTAAGTTTAGATTCGACCATCATCGGCCTCGGTGGCTCAGTGGTTGCATGATCACCTCTGATGCCTGAGGACACAGGTTCGACCCCGGCCGAGGACGACGAGGATTTTTTCAGGGGGAAAATCCTGAGATCACGCACTACCTTCGGAAGGGAAGTAAAGCCGTTGGTCCTGTGTGGTCGTTTGCCGGCTGCACGTTAAAGAACCCTTGCGAGGCAAAATTTGCAGCCCCTATAACGCCGTCCTGAAATGACCATAGCAGTTGAAAACTACATTAATACCAAACAAACCAAACCAAACCAACTAGATTCGACCATCAAAGAACACGATTAATCTAATGCTAGAATGGAGGCCAGTATACTACTGTGCTTTCATGTATTGCAGTAAATTGATCTTCAACCATGTAATTATTAAAATGAGCTGTTTTGACGGTGCATTACTTGCAGTGGAGAAAATTGGAAGAGAACGCTTTGTAACAGTGGAACCTGCAACTTCACTTTGGCTTCAGATGGTCGCTGCATTTCAATACACTGACTCCCATTTTCGTAATGGAATAATAGCACTCTTTCAAGGTCGAACCTAAACTTATGAGCAACAGACAGCAAGTTGAATTAAATTTGAAATCCCCTCCCCAACATCAATTTAATACGGATTTCATCTGTTAAGTCAAAGTAATCTTTTGATTAATTCTGGGTAAGTCAAGTATGTTTAGCCAAGAAACATTAAGAAGAAACAAAAATAAAATTATGTGAGATGACCAATTAAAGATGCTATTGATAAATCTTTGATCGATGGACATCATCATCAGAATGTGTGAACTGAGCCAGTCAGGTTAACATGAAGCCAATGATAACAATTTAGACTTGAGTTGTTTTAGAAATGAGACTGTATTTAGAAACATTTGAATTGTGCAGTATTTATCTACTCATGACCCAAAACTCGAGACATATAAGTTGAATACACTAACAATGGAAGTGAAATTGGAAATTTTCAGTCATCTACGGGATTCTTCAATTAAAAAAGCTGAGCTTGCTAAAGAATTCAGTATCATGCAGTCAAAACTATCAGTGATCATTAAAAAAAGAGAGAGAGAGATAATACAACATCAATTTGTTGAATGTATTTAAAAATTTAAAGCAGACAAAAATTGTTGTTCTTATTGTAGCAATTAAATTGTTTATGTAAAATATAAAGCTACACGATGGCTAATTTCCAGTTTTATTTAATTACTGTAGCACAAGTAATCAATAATCACATGAGCCTTAATATCACGTTCACGCTTTGCCTTGATCACTGTTACCTCTTGAACACAATCAAGAACTGTGCGACCTGCTTCAGTTACCAAACAGCATTTTCAGCTCTGTTAAGAGTCTGTTAAGTAACCGGATTTATACAGCCCAGTTAGTGACATACTTGTTAGCACCAGTGCATCAATCCGAGCACCACTATTCCTCAGGACACGTCAAACGTGGCAGCTAAGTGAAAGCGCAGCATTGAGTAGTCTATGAGGAACCAAATCTCTTGTATACCGTACATTTCTAAAGAAAATATTTCAGACTTGAGAAAGGCTACATAACTGCCATGTTTACGAGCACATGTCGATCACTGCATCCATTGTAACAGTCATTTTTGGTAACAATCATTTCGCTTGGATGCAGTGCGACTGGAAAGTGCTTGATTAGATAAGTGTGGTCTACTCAGAGTGCAAACCCCAGCCTCGTTTTGGGAATTCCTGACGAGTTGAATTTTTTCCTGGTCCCCTGACATTCGACTTGGCGGATTTTGCTGGTAAAACATTATCAGGGTTCATGCTTACTCCCAAATTAACATGTCAAGTGGGTATTTTTGCTAAAAATTGGCGCGTGATTTTTTTTGACCAGCGAGTCAAAATTGATTATTAAATTTTGAATATCATCGGCCATCTCATTCTCATCACATTTTAACCTCACTTCATTTTGTCACATGCTGTCTTGTTTAAATTTCTAATTTCTAACTATAAAAATTGTGGATACATGTTAAAACATGAAAATTAAAAATAATCAAAAATTTGACTCAGTTTTCAGGCTGAGGAGTCAAACTGACTCATGGGTTTTTGGTCTTAGAGCAAACCCTGCATTATGTAGTGTTGTATTCAGCCGGGCGGTGTACCCTTCAAAAGACACGGAGGAGAACCCTACTCTTTTGGTATTATGATTATTTGTTTTTGTTTTTATTTAGTAATTCTTTTTTGCACTATATACTTAAATCTTTTCAGAAATTTTTGGGTAAAGCAATTGCCTTGTAATAACGATGCTACGATCCATATGTCGTACAAAAGAGAAAACTATAACCATGTATGTTTTTTTTTTTTGAAATGTACATTTTACTTCACAAATTTTATTAACACAAATGTATATTATGTAAGAAAAAATAATATATTACACTTTGGATAGTCTTCAATTGATTACAAAGCACACCTCTCTTGTTCACAGCTGTTTTTTATTTACTGTATGTTTTTAATTACTGATGGTTACAAGGTAACCAAAATGTACATACAGTAAATAAAAAATAATTGTAGACAAGAGGTCTGTTCTGTAATCAATATATGCTAATGTTATAATTGATGTTCTGATTCAAAAATAGTTCTTTCATATGTGGTTTTTGTTCAAGACTAATAAAAAAACTATAATTATATGCTCTGGATTAACATATTTTATTTTAACAATATGGCATCAGATCTTTTCAATTTATGTAGTTCTGTGAACAATGCTATTATAAAGTAATTATATCCGTTCATGTAAACAAACTTCTATAACCATGTATTTTTCTGAATTAACCAATTGACGAAAATTTTTAGACTTGATTCATACGAAAACCTGATGTGATAAAATTTTGGGGTCTCCCTGAATTTCATAATAACAGGGTCTGACTGTAATTCAAATCTTTTACCAGTGATTCATACAGATAGGGCTAGAATTATAATTACTATCAATTGTAAATTTCACCTTTGACCAAGTTCACTTACATGATCCATTCTCGTCCACAAAACAGTTGTGTAAAGTGAATTATTATGTAAAGCTTTTGACTGACCTCAATTCTGACCTTACAAATGCTCTCAAGACCATAGTGGCAATCTTGTCATTTACATGTAGGAATATACTTTTATTGAATAGAACTGATGAAAGTTTTAAAAAGATGAAACCTGTAATGTTCATTTGTACAGTCTAGTGCATAAAGGTTTAGACTTCAGTCATAGTTGAGCACGTAAATAGCACATCCCAAGCGTATACCTGCCACCCTATTTTCATTCAGGAGGGACAGTCCAGTCTAATCTGCCTTGATTCTCAGTAAAAGTACCTGATTTTGCAACCAATCAACATCCAGTAAGCTCAGTTCCTACGGAACAGGTAAAAACTTTTTTGCACTAGACTGTACATAAAGAACAGGGTTGGCGGGAAACATTTATTTATGTCAGTTTGCCTTTAAATTGAATAGATATCACAGATTTCAATACATCAATCAGTCCTGCATTTGATCAATTCATCCTTCTGTCCTTCATTTATACAAGTGAAAGTTAAAATCTTTTCAAACTCCGTAAACTTCAAAACTCATATCAAATGGAGAGGTTTCTGACAATATTTATGAATGGAAAGGTTTTTCTATTGTCCTTCTTGATGAAGTTTTTGGAACCTTTGCAACACATAATTTATTTTGGAGCGCACAAAATAATTTTGACTATAAACTTGCTCACTTTAACTTGACGCTGTTGAATCAGTTACAGTGTAAACCGGTTCAGGTGCTCGCTTGCATTTTCATGTAGTGCCATTTCTGATTGGCTTTGAGCATTATGTGACAGAAGTAACCAATCAACAGGAGCATTCCTTTCCACAGTAAGAACAGACAGTTAATGTGTGGTTACTGCTGCTGCAATCCTGTAAGCTGCATTTTAGAGGCAGTTACTGCATGCATGAATATGTTCCAGGTATTCTTGCGGTCTGATTATCCTCATTTTCGCATGGCACAAGCAATAGTATTAAGGTGATAAAGCATATACATGTAGTTTTGCCTTTTATTTCTGGCTTTTAAAAGACAAAGCCAGTCAGAATTATCTTATGTATTGTAAAACCTCTGAAATGAAATAAAAATAATATTATTTTAATTTTCAAAATGGCATTTTGATGAACATAAAATGGCAACATTTGTTAGTCTACTCCTTAAGTATTGCCATCCCAGCAGCCGAGAGCACTGGGGTGTCAGATTATGGGTTTGAATCCAGTCTTTCCTAGATGTATATACTTGTTCTACGAATTCATAAGATAAGTCCTGTGGTATTGTCTCAGGAATGTGTTAATATCTTAGTCATTTGAAAGGGCACAGAATTACCTATATGTTGACATTCTCAAAAGCCTAATGAATCGAGTAATAGTCAGGCAGTATTTATAGTATTAAAAAAAACAAACTGTACTAACATTATTTTGCAGATAGAAAATGAAAAGATATTTGATATCGCGTAATAAATTTTGTTTTCAGTTCATTTATTCTATCATGACATTGTATATGAGGCCTGTCTGAAAAGCATCCGGATTGAGGCTACAAAAAAAAAGTAGAACTCGCTACACCTTTTCCCTATCCAGATCATGTGATGACATTTCAACATTTCTGCTGATGACGTAATGAAATTTGTAGCTGTTAAGAGTGCCGCGCGCAATTGTTGTAACACGCTAAAGCAGAACGTTTTTCTTTTCTCGTCACATGGTGAAAATGACAGAAAACATTGAGCAACGACATTGCATCAAATTTTGTTTTAAAATCGATAAAACTGCAATGGAGTGTTATGAATTGCTAAAACAAGCATTCGGCTATGATGTTATGAGCCGCACACAGGTTTTCGATGCTGCACCACAACAACGCTCTAGCACACACAGCGCACATCATGCAGCAATTCTTGACAGAACACCACATCACTCAGGTCAGGCAGCCTCCCTACTCACCTGACCTAGCACCGTGCAACTTCTTCGTATTTCCGAAGATCAAGAAAGCGCTCAAAGAACGGAGATTTGAGGATGTGGATGTGACAACACAAAATGAGCTCTTGGCCATCCCCAAGGAGGCATTCCATACTTGTTTCGACCAATGGCAGCAACGCTGGGCTAAATGCATTGCTGCAGGCAGTGCATATTTTGAAGGTGACTAAACATTTATGTGAGTTCGAACCGTATTTTTTGTAGCCTCAATCCGGATACTTTCCGGACAGACCTCATATAGCCATTATCAATAACTAATTTCTTATTCTTTTGTGTAGCATACTACATTAACTTAACTTTAATTCCTTTAAGTAACATATAGAGCAATTGAAAATGTAGAAAAACCAAAAATTCATCCCTAATTTTAAAAAATTGGAAGTTGAAAGTTCAGATTTTGTTTACAGGTACAGGTGGTAGGGGGTGTTCTCTTCCTATTGTTGGAGACAACTCATATGGAGGCCTGTGATTGATCTTCACAGATTGCATTTGTTTGGACATGTTCTTGAGTAGTAAATTCTAGGAAAAGATAATGACAATAGATGATGGTTGCATCTGGTGATGACTAAGCATGGGAGGGAGTTTGTTGCAAATATAAAATTACAACAAGTGTGGGTATATAAATTACACTGATTACTGAAATATGGAAGATACTTTTGACATTTTCCAGGGTTCTCCCCAGGTCCTTTTGAATGGGTGCACCGCCCAGCTGAATATGCGAAAAAGTATACACCACTGCATAATATTTTGTTTTTAATTTTTCCCCACCCGGCTATTTTATCTTTCCTCCCAGCTGATAAAATTTTCTGGGGAGAACACTGATTTTCTGAATTTAATCAAATTCAAGTTAAATAGACAGAAAACTTGAAGTATAGTTGAGGATCGCGAATCGGGAATGCTTGGGACCAGAAGCCTCCTGGATTCGGGGTTTTTCCCGATATATATACGCGTGTGTGTATATTTAATTCAATCATTTCTGACGACAGTTATTTTAAATTTCTTTTAAAATAAGTTTTCACAATTTTACAATTAAAGTAATTATTATAAAAATCCAGATTTGTGGTTTCTGGATTCACAGTCCTCAACTGTACTATAAAAATTGAATATAGGACATTAAAAATGAAAACTAATAAGCTGCATAGAATTAATCATAATTGGCAAGATTCATTATAATAAGCTTCCTATTAATATCTTTCATTAAAAGATTCATAGTGCATAGTTTTATAAAAAAAAAAAACCTTTATTGAAATATTACAGGTTGATGATGCAGAAAAGCATTTGCGATCCTTGGATATTTCGGACAAATTTCAATCGAGCGATGAGGTATTTTCTCCTGATGTTGTAGACTCTCCACCATCGTTGTTACCAGAAGATGTTGAAGATATCCAAAGTACAGAATGGAAACAACACAAGAAACATATTTTCATCTTGAGTGAAGCAGGCAAGCCCATTTACTCCAGGTGAAATATGTTGTTTTATATGCTTCCCTTCTTTATGTTGCAGTTTTTCATATATATATATAATATCTTTTATATTTGTAGATATGGCAGTGAAGATAAACTTGTCACACTCATGGGTGTTATGCAAGCCTTGGTGTCATTCGTCCAGGACAACAAAGATACGTTGCGAACCATCATTGCCGGCGACCATAAATTTGTGTTTTTAGTTCGTGGGCCAGTTATCTTGGTAGCAGTATCACAGGTGTGTAAGTGCTTTATTTTTGAACTTTTTTGAAGAAAAAAAAAACTTGGAAAAGCCTGTTTTCTTTAATGTAGCATAGCAGACACCCATTATGTTGTGGTTCTTTGGGTCTAAGATTTATCCAATCTCGACATAGCAACTCTTGATATAGTGAGTTCAGTTATTCCACGCAGATGGTGCCAACCTCAATAGGAACATCTTCAAAATACAAGAACACAGGGTCATTTCATCTCTTGTCATTAAACAATAGCAAAATATTTCATAAATTTTTCATTTAATTTTGATAGTTTATAATTTTACGCTTTTACCAGAATTAAAATTAACTTGCCCAATATAGGTATCTGAAAAATTGAACACAGAAAAAAAGGTATGGTATCAGAAAAAAAGGACACTAAATGGAAAAGATGTTTTGACTGCAGATGTTTAATTGACAGATATAGGAGAGAAGGACGAGACAGAAAACGCCATGGAAGACCATAAATAATAGTTATTAATTAAAAAATAAAATAAATAAATCAAAATAAAAAGCTGACGTTTCGGATACAGACAATCCTTTATCAAAGCAAAAAGAATAATTCTCTAAAAGCAAAGGTTTAGAAATAATTCTATAAAAACAAAGGTTTAGAGCAGTGGTTCCCAAACATTTTAAGTCGCGCCTCCCCTGGTGCTCCAAAACAATTTTCCACGGTGTTATAGTTAAGAAAATTTTCCGCTGGTGAACCAGTTATGAACCAGGGTCGAACGTGTTTAAACAGTCTAGAGCAGTGATTCCCAAACATTTTAAGCCGCGCCCCCCCCTGATGCTCCAAAACAATTTTCCACGGTGTTATAGTTAAGAAAATTTTCCGCTGGTGAACCAGTTGTGAACCAGGGTCGAACGCGTTTAAACAGTCTAGAGCAGTGATTCCCAAAGTTGAACTGATTAGGCTTTTCAATGAACAGAAAATCTTTCCCTAGCAGCTGCACAGATACAAGAGTTAAATATTATTATATCGTTGACTTGTTTTTCAGGATGAGAGTATACCAAATACTGAAAAGAAAATCTGATCTTACTTTCATGATTTTCACCGAAAGTCACCCAAATGGGTGAATTTACAGTTTCGAGCACACTTTTTGCCAAACTTTCATGATCTTCACCGAAAATCACCCAAAGGGTATCCATCTGACAAATTGAACACAGCAGCTCAGCATGTAGTTTTGATACAGTAGTTTGCAAATGTTTCAAATAAAAAAATTTGGAATCAATAATATTGAAGCCCTTGATGAAAAACTGATAATCTTCTGGTTCTTTTTCCAAGAGCTATTGGAGCAAACAATGCAATTGCAGTCACATTTTTAATAAGTAAATGGATTGAAACACCAAGTAGCTATAAATAATAATGATGAAATGCACACCTCTTGTCTGCTATTTCTCTTCAATTTCCTTGTGGACAAGAGGTGTGGGTTTCATCATTAATAAAGTAAATGAGATTTACTAGGTTTTAGGGCTACATGTATGTATTTATTTGTTAACTCAACTATTAAATAAAAATCATGAACTTTTAATATAAATTAAATACAATTTATCTCACCTTCAAAAAATGCCCTTAATCAATAATAAGGGGCTTGGGGAAATGCAGTATGTATTGTAGTTTCCAGTTCTCATAAAGTTTTTCACATGATTAAACAAAAATAATCATAGATAAGTTAATAATAATTAATATTATAAACTGGAGATAAGCCTACCAAGCATCAGGTAAAGATTTTTCTATTGAAAAATGGAAGGAAAAATTCTGCGACCTGGGATCGAACCAGGAACCTCGGCTGTCATGGCCGATGCCTCTACCAGTTGGGTTATCATTGGTAAGCCCATTTTGTGTTTTCACAATTTTACAATTGACGCCTCTAAAAATAATCAGCCCATTATTGGGTAAGAGTCTCCTAAAAATATCATGGATGGGTAAGAGTGTCCTTCATTTAACATCAGATTTATTCAAAATATAATTTTACAACTGAAGATAAATTGTCAATGAAAATAAGAAAGAAAATTCCACAGAAACCTTTGGCTAATTGTACTGATGTTCTAATCAAATTAAGCCACTGTGGATATGAAGCTTTGCACTGTCTTCGTGTCCTTTGGGCTGGTTAGAGCAATTACCCAGTTTACAGGTTAGGACTATCTTTCCCATAGATGTAATTGTAATATTCATGAAGGCTTGCTGATTATTTGTTAATAAATTTTTCATAAATTGAAAATTTCTGGGTCTATAAATTATTTTGAATAAAAGTCAAACTTTTATGAATTAATATTTATGACTCCATGCAAATTATCTGCTTTCTAATGTGTTAACATCTAAAATTTTCTCAAAGTTGAATTCTTAAATGCACTTACAGCTTTTTGCATTTGCTTTAACGCAATTTTCAAAATAATTAACGCAGTTTTCAAAATAATTAACGCAGTTTTCAAAATATTTAACGTAGTTTCCAAAATATTTAACGCAGTTTTCATTGGAATTGGTATATTTTTAGAAAATTTAACACTTTTTTTTGGGGTAAGATTTATTTAATTTTTACTGCTTTTTAAAATGATTTTAGCGTCGTTTGAATGAGTAAACAGCATAAACAAATTTGATTTATAATTTCTTTTACAGTAAATAAAAAAATCATTTTTTGAATAATTACGGTACATGATAATAATAAAAAAACATTTTATACATTCATTAAAAATTCTACATATTTACAGTAACTTACGAACTACACACGCAAACAAAGGAAATATCATAGTGCCATCTCTTGGCAATAAGCGATTCATTGAAATAACAGCATTTCTTTATTTTTTAAATATTTTACAATAAATTGTAATTTTTGTATACATACTGTGGAGTACGGTAGTTGTATAAACATTGTAAATTCATTAAACTTTTACTAATACATTGCGAGTTCTATAAAAAGTTTATGCTGTTGACTCATTTAATCGATGCTAAAATATTTTAAAAAGCAGTAAAAATTAAATAAATTTTACCCAAAAAAATTGTTAAGTTTTCTAAAAATTATAATAATTCCAATGAAACATGCGTTAATTTCAAAGAAAACTGCGTTAAATATTTTGGAAACTGCGTTAATTATTTTGAAAATTGCGTTAAATATTTTGAAAACTGCATTAAATATTTTGGAAACTGCGTTAAAGATTTTGAAAATTGCGTTAAAGCAAATGCAAAAAGCTGTAACAAATTTTTTTTTTCCTTCCCAATACCTAACCTAACCTTAATATTTTACAATAATATTAAAATGATGTTTAAATGTAAGGTATTGCGAATTTTATGTGTAGTCTATCAGTATTTTCTTCACATCTACTTTACTCTTTTCTTTAATAACAACTTCCTCCTATTTGCAGGGAGCAGAATCTGTGCCTCAACTTGTCATGCAACTGACATATCTATACAACCAGATCCTGAATCTGCTCACATATACCCAACTGGCATCCATCTTTGAGAAGCGACATAATTACGACCTTCGTCGCCTCCTATCAGGTGTCGAGAAGTTTTTTGACAACATGCTCTATCTCATGGAGCACGAACCTAGCTTTCTGCTTGGTGCTGTGCGTTGTCTGCCACTTTCAAGCAGCATGCGTGATTCAATCAGCCAGGCAATTATACACAGCTGCAATAAAATAAAAGTAAATAATTTTTGTTTTCATTTATTCGTTTTAGACTTCACATAATTCTGTGTGAAGTTTTTGAAGCAATATCACATAGAATGATGCTTTTTATCATTAAATATAATTAAGAAAAATTGTAGTAAGCATTTGAGTTTATAATAGAGTCGTAGTATTTACCAGATCAAAAGATTGAAATGTGTATGTAAGTATGTAGCCTTTAAATTTCTGCATACCCTTTATTCTCCTATGAAACCAAAATGGCAAAGAAGAAATGGGAAAATTTTTTAATTTTCCCAGACCCAAAAAATAATTTACCAAATTAAGACATTAAAGTAAGACATTAAACCTAAAATAACACTGAATATTATTTGATGAACAAAAGATCAATGTCTATAAAAATATTTTATTCACCACAATCAAAGTGATTAATAGCATCCATTTTTATGCTATCTTAAATGCTCTCTTAGGCTTTTCTAAAATCTTAAGACTCGTTTTGCTAGTAGATGCACAGACTAAATTGGAGATAAAGCACACATGCTCATAGACAAAGTTAAAATGTGTTGCTCAATACTAAGGAAGGAACATGACTCTTACTGCAAATTGACAGTTTGGAGCAAAAACTAGGGGTAGGTGGGAGCACTTGGGCAACTTTCGGTGCTAACATCACCCATGTGCTGCAATAAGCATTTAATTGAATAGTAGTGGTTTTGTGCACCCGTTTCATCGATAGAAAACTTTCAGCTCATGAATGGTTCTATGACAAAACGGGCCATGTAATGGCAGGTCATGCTTTTTATATCATCTTTACACAGGAGTGCTTCTACATCTTCTTCAATTGGATCGGGCAATTTATCTCCAGATTTTTTAAATAGTCGCTAGACATTGTGGTTGTTGTGGTGAATGCAAAATAAGCAACATCGGCAGGCAACGGCTAGCAAATTTTTTTCCCCATGCTATTGCATGCGACACCGATGCTTTCTAGAAGTGGCGTTGGCCCAGTCACGTGATAACAATGTTCCAAGTTGAAAATTTTTCTTTCTCTTCATTTTCGGACATACAGGTAAAGTTTTTTTTTTTTTCCACTTTGATCATTAAGACAGAAAACTGAGCCCGAAGAGCAAATCTTAATTGAATAAAATTTTGGGATTGAAATTTCCTGTAATTCTTGTGTGCACATTCATAAAAAATTCAATAATGAGCCTATCTACATGTACGTTAGTTCTTGTGGGAAAAGGTATCGCTTATACTTCAGTGTGGATGTTCTACGAGGCTTGTCCATTAAGTAAGTACCGTTTCGTTCTACTGCCATCGCAGCGCTAGTGTTGCAGTTCTGAGCATGCACGCTCGTCTCTCTGGTTCATTATCTTTGCACTGACGCCATTACAGCCAGATTGTGTTGTGTTTACATTTGTTAGTGATCGTTGAAAATGTTTAAGACAATTTCTGAGCCCATGTATTGTGAAATGCGTTCTGTAATACGGTTTTTGAATGCAAAGAATGTTAAGCCAGCCGAAATTCATCGTCTGTTTGTAGAGATTTATGGGGAAAATGTAATGACTGGTGGAATGGTGAGAAAGTGGGTTAGGCAGTTCAATGATGGACGAAGCACGGAGTAGGTGGCCTTCTGTTGTCAATGATGATTTGGTTGACAAAGTGAATGAGAAAATTCATGAAAACAGACAGTTCATAATAAGAATGCTTTGTAATGAGTTTCCACAAATTTCAAAAACTGTTTTGCACGAGATTGTCACAAATTGCTTAAATTGTCACTGGCGGCATCTTTCTATGAAGAAGGCATAGAAAAGTTGGTTTCCCGTTATGACAAATGTCCGAACAATGGTGGCAACTATGTAGAAAAATAGTTTAAGTAATGCTCTTTCATGTAAAAATAAATTTTGTTTTAAAAAAAAATGTTTGTGTTTTTTTCCAAAACGGTACTTACTTTCCAGGCATGCCTCGTACAATCCAAAGGTTTGAATAGTAAGGTTGTCATCTTCTATGGAGGTGGTGGGCACGATTTTATCTTTTTCTGATACAAGTTTGTGCCTAGTATGCCAGATGGCAGAGTTTGCTTGCATTCTGCCTTTGATTGGTCGTGAGTTGAATCACCATTTGAATTCATCTCGATTAGAGTCATGGAGGAAAGAGACACGCTGAATTTTTGACTTATGGAAGACGTGTATTCGTTAGTTGAATGTGTGTACATTGTACACTTGAACAAAATAGATTCCATGTAAGTGAACTGCAAAAACCTAATTGCGAAACCAGAACGGGAATGAGCAAACGAATAAAATAATGGCAAAAGGATGGGGGGAGGCTGCAAGCACAAGCATGACTGTTTAGTTTCCATGGAACAGTGTAACCAATCCAGCGAGTTCCATAAAAAAAAACAAAAAAAAACCAACTTAGTTTTACACATCATCTGGCATCCTGGGCACATACTATAAATTTGAGCGGTGAGTCGCAATTGCCTCGAGATGACAGTCTTACTATTCACACCTTTGTGTATAACCACTGTTGTGCTATTTCTGCTCGCGTGCAATAAGAAGACATTGTGAGGGCATCTTCTCATCTTGGCCCTGTTTAAACTCAGATAAATTATAAAGTTATCTTTAATGGACACCCCGCTCCCCCACCGCCACCGTTCTTATTTTCAACTCTTCCATGTATTATAAAGTATAAGTTAGCTCACCCCTCCCCAAAATGATAACTTCCGTATCTTGAAACTGCCATTTGTCTTCAGCATTTCTACTACAGAATATCTGCTCAAAATAGGTTTCAGTGCCACTCATAATATTCCCATTTCCAGTTACATCTAATACAGTTGAACCTCAGTTTAACGAATCCCAAGGGACTGAGAAACTTATGTTAAAATTAATCTTCCATTAAAAAGAACTTCCAAATAAGGTATACTGTAGCATTATAAGCTTAAGAAATTTCTACATTATTTAAATTAATAAAGATCAACAATTAAACTATTAAAAAAGTATTTTTATTGTTACATCATGTTATTACATAGTAGTGTATGAGCTTAACTTGTATAGCTGTTATATCGTACCTATACCCTGTCTCAGCTTCAGTGGAGAGTGACATCATGGAAAAACGTCACTTATCAGACATAGTACACAATATCGTATCCTTCTGCCGTTAATATTTTTTTTTTTTTTAAATCAAATGGCTTTTCTATCTGCTGATTGCAGACACAAATTGTGAACTTTTTAAACAGAAATTTATTTAAGCCATTTCTTTATGCGGACAAACTGCAACCACTTCACTCGTGATGTCACTCTCAACTGAAGCTAAGACAGGGTATAGTGTTAAAACATTACTCGTTGCTATTAAGTCTCCATTCAATATTTGGCTAGCATGGAGGGTTATTGACTAGTTTCAGTTCATAATAACCATGCTTTCTCTGTGTAAAGAAAAATTTGGAGCAGACCTCATTTTGCTGTGGATAGATAATGATTATAAATGATGATGATGATGATGATATGCCTTAAATTCTGCTGTGATCTTGATTGATATTGCTGTTTAGTCAGATGTGTTGCTATTTTATGTTCATTTGTTCAATATCTTCTTTCCTGATGAATTCTTTATCTTTCTTCCAACAGAATCTGGTTTTTGCAATCCTTATTGCTGACAACCAGCTAGTCACGATGGTTCGAATGAAGAAATATTTCATTCATCCAATAGATCTTCATATCCTGTTCAACTTGGTCAATGCATCAGAGTCATTGAAGAGTGCTGAATCCTGGATGCCAATTTGCCTCCCAAAGTTTGATTCTAGGTGTGTGGTTTTCCAATTTCCATGTAAATGTCTGTGATTACAAAATAATATAGATTCTAAATAAATTAAGTGTTTAGAAACTAGAGATACTTACTTAAAACATAGTCAGTAAGACAGAAACCACCATTTTTCCACAATAGAATATGGATTAACAGTGATCCCAAGTCTTTCTGCCAATGCTTTTAAAAGATATTTTCCTTAAAATTTAAATTCAAACTAAATTTATTTTTTTATGTTAAGAAATTCTCCTTCGTATTTGTTTTGATGTGGAATAAAGATTGAGTTTATTTTCTTCATCTGAACAGTGGCTTTCTTCATGGTCATGTATCTTATTTGGAAGATGACTGCCCTGCTTGCCTACTGTTGCTTACTGTTGACCGGGATATGTTCTTTCAGCTATCTGAGTGTAAGAGGAAAATAGTCGAGGTTAGTATCTTTATTGTACACAATATAGCCAAAAGTATCTAGACACTCCCTGTTGTAGAATTGGAGACTCTTGAGGCACATATTAATAGGATGTCGGTCCACCTTTTGGATCAATCACAGCCTGCACACTTCTGGAAAGACTTTCCAGGCCGTAGGAATTGCTTTTCAGGCGTCCATGAAAGCTGCAGTGAGTCCTGCTACAGAAGATGGATGATTTGGCTGGACACATAACCCGCTTTCTGATTCATTCCAGAGATGTTCAATAGGGTTAGATCGGGGCTCTGAAGGTCAGTCTAGTTTTTGAATTGTTACCAGAGAGTTGGGAGTGCAGCGTTGCCATGATACATTGCAGATTCATTTTTTCAGCCACAGTAAGTAAGGGACCCGGTCCAAACCCCGAAAAACGCCTTACACCATCATGCCTCCACCATTGAATTTGACTGTTGGCACAATGCAGTGAGAAATGATGGGTTTTCCAGGCATCTGCCAACCCAGACTCTTCCATCAGACTGCTAGATCGTGAAGAAAGATTCACCATTCCAAAATATGCGTTTCTACTGTTCTTCTGTCCAAGGATGGTGTGCTTTGCACTATTGCAAGTATTCCTCAGTCACTTGACATTGACATCGGTGATGTTTCCTTGTGAGCAGCTGCATGTCCATTGAAACCCATGTTTCTTAACTCTTGGCAAACAGTCCTGCTGCTAGCAATGACACCTGAAACTCACAAGTGTTCATTGCCACCGGGGACATGAGATGTTGTTCCTTCATTGTCCTCTTCAGGGTTCAACAGCTGCTATCAGTAAGTTGCTTCAGCTACGACTTCATCCTGCTGCACTTACTCTTCCTTGATGTTTCCATTTTACATTACATCACTTATGGTTGATTGCGGCACTTGTAGCAAGACTGATATTTTACAAACAGATTTTCCGCAACAGTAGGAGGTATCGCGATATGCGGCTTCCTTACAGTGCTCAAGCTCTAGACATGCGCAATACAAATTTTTTCTCCTTCCTGTGGGCAGTGTGTCTCTTCGTACTAAATCTAAATAGTGTTTTCTTTTTCTACGGTCAGAAGGTGAAGTGAATGGATGAAATTTGACACTTTATCCATGGATGCATGACTAAGTTTTTCTTTTTTCTAGGATCCGAATTATATCTACGAGTTAGGCACACTGATAATTAGGCATATTTCAAATATAATAGCAGAACAGCATGTGCTACTCCTCCATTTTGAAATTCTGCCCACAATCACGTCATTAATTGCACATGGTGCATGCGCTGCGCATGAGTCGTGTGCTCTGAGGAGTGGGTTAGACAGGGAAGCCGCATATCGCGATACCTCCTATTATCATGCCACGTTCAAAGTCACTGTGCTCTGCTGACATAAGCGTGGTTCATACTTGCGTAAAAATAATTGCAGAAACAACAAAACAAAAATTTTTATGGCATCACTTCCTGTTTTCGTCTCTTCTGCCAGACTGAAAATTTCTGCTTTTTGGAGTTGGGTTGAGTTCAACTTTTGTGGTAGAAACAGTTGCTCAGACCATAGAAAACTATCTCTGCAGTGACGTCACAATGACGTCCTCCCTATCTCACAAAATTAACATGTCGGACGCTCAGCTCACAAAGGTGAAGAGGCCGAGAAAGAAAATTGATGTGGAAACGCTAATAGAAGAGGTGTGAAATATTATTTATTATACTTCGCACGGGGAAAGAAGAATTTTGACAGATTACTTTTTCCTAGAGTGCCACTATCGTAAAGCACAGAGATAAAGAAATAATGAATGGAAATGAGCAACCCCCCCTACACATAGAGAGGGATCTTGGCATAACTCTTTTGAAGTTGCCGCTGCTCTATTCAGCAAAGACCTCGTTTGTTTTTTTTATAGTGAGGGAGTGAATCCCAGGAATACCTGAAGAAACTGATCGATCTGATTTTTTCCATATAAGGCAGTTCATCTTTGGGCGATCGTAGTATAATACAATTGAAATAGTCAAGTTAAATTGAATAAACAACAATTGAATACAAAAATTTTATATGATGATTGATGAGGAATGATCGAACTGTGTACTGTCGAAGCAGACTGTTTAGATCGATCAACGGCTTCGGTGCAATGATTTGTATTGGGCCAGAATGTGAAATTACAACAAAGAATGGTGCTTGGGTGGTAGAGTTCTGTCTCATCCTTTTGAGTCTCTGCCATGTGGGACACCTTGAGGAGCAGAAAGTAAAAAGGCAGAAAAAATACATCCTGGTTTTTGCTCTCTTATGTTCTGCTAATGGGGACCATGCTTTACTCATTGTCTGTCTAATTCCCAATCCTCCACCAGCGCTTAAATTGTTCGATGACGTATCAGATTATGTGAACAGCCAGATCTACTTCTTTGGAGGGATATCCGGATACTTTTTGGCCACATAGTATCTTATTGATAGTTAAAAATTATAGATGTTTATGTAGTAAAACTTTGTTACAATAAACTCTTCAGTACTGCACATTTGATTTAATGGAAATTCCAATTTTATTAAGTACTGAAAGGTGCTTTATGCTATTGGTGTGGGGAAACGTGTCTGTCTGTCCATAACTCGAACTCTTCCGAGGCTATGAAAAATTTTCAAAATCTGTTTTCATATTATCTAAATCGGTTCATTGGCACGTGCAAAAATGGTACCTCTATTTTCCCACCTAGCAATTTTCAATGGAAAGATATAATAAGTAATACATCAAACAAATCATAACGACTAGCTACATTAATTACTGTTTTCGTCACTGATAAATATGGTTCTGCCAATGAACTGTTAAGAAGATTGGCATAAAGGGTATAATGGTGCGTGCTCTAATGGTACCCTTATGACACCCTCAAAAAATTTTCAATCATAAGACATGGCATGTAATATATCAAACAAATTGGAATGAGGTGTTATGAATGAATATAACATAAAAGTAATGATAACCCAAATTGGTTCAAAGGTACGTGGTTTAATGGTACCATTATGGTCCATTAGAAACTCAATGAAGTATCATATGGTAAACAACTTTTAATATGCATGAATTAGCTTTTTTGAGATAATAAAAAATCAGCACATGTTTATTTGTTTATTTAATGTCTTTTTATTTAATTAGTTTGAATAGATTGTTAATTTTCTTTCAGCATCGGTTATATTTCTTAAGGCCTAGCAAAGATAAAAACATTAAATAAAATGCTCCAGGCTTACTTCCCAGTTTGAGTTTAAATGCTGCAAGTTTCCCACAAGTAGATTAGTGTTTCCAGAAATGAACACTTTCACCTCAAAGAAAGCACATGAATTTTGTAATCTGTTACGTCCTGTCAAAGATGACCCATTTCTCTAATCTTCATAACTGACAGAAATACTATTTTCACCTGTGACCATTACATTATGACCACTTGAGTCATTGTGACAGGCCCCGACGTGGGGGGCTGCCTTGACGGCAGCAAATTACTAGCAAACCCTTGTCGGAGTCAGTTACCAGGGTTTTGGACCGATAAACAGGACGATTGACTTGAGACACACAGTTACAAGAGAAAAAAATCTCAGGTTTATTACTCCATATGCAATTAAAAATGAGTAGATAATCGACTGGGGGCCCCAGGGGCTATGCCCTATTAAACCAACAGACATTACTGCATTTAATACCATAAGCATCCTTTAAATATATTCCATTCCACGCTAAATGCTTCAATTAGTGCACTGGCTGCATTTCTTACACATGCTGCAAGCAGCAGGAGCATGATAGCGATCCGCACAGATACTGCCAACAGGGTGTCTAACACTCACGCACCATTGCCAGGACTATATTTCGCTCAGAACAACACTAGAAAGCATCATGTTCCCCTTTAATAATAACTGAGGAGGGGCACTGAAACCTCCTTGTTCCCATGAATGATGCTCCCCGAGCAACCACATTTATCCACGACTGCCGAGAACTACTTTGCTATCAGACAGTCGGATCGCTAGCATCGTCCGCCTCCGAGAGCTCAAAAGTAGTGCCCCGTGCAGTAACCCAATTCACCAGCGGGTAACCTGTGCGATCCTATCTCGCATTCTCGTTACCTCGCGCTCGTTCAAGCACGGATAACCAAATGCTCCACTTCACAGAAAAACACAATTCAACAGCTACATTAATGCAGCCCTACAACTAGACAAAATAATTATTATTAATTCTACATATCTTAAATCAACATGTTTGCAGATGATTTAAAGCTATTCCAGCAGGTTATCACTCGGTCTGATTGTGATATTTTACAGGTCAAGGTTGATACTTTTTCTAAGTGGTGCCTAGATAATGGGCTGATTATTAATAATGGTAAGACTAAGGTTATTACCTTTACTAAGAAAATTAAACCTATTTTATTTTCTTATACTGTCAATGAGACTTTGATTGAAAGGGTTGAAAGTAATCGAGATTTAGGGGTATTCCTTGACTGTAAGCTAATCTTTGGTGACCATGTGGACAGATTGTGCAAGAACGCACTATTTAGATTAGGCGTGATTCGTAACCTGACCTCATGCTTTAAGTGTGGCAATTTTTTTATTAAATTATTTATTACCCTTATTATACCGGTCATTTGGTATGGAATAGTAATTTGGGGGTTTGCATCAAACCATGTCAAGAATAGACTTCATAGAGTGTATAGTCTATTCGCAAAACTTTATTTTTACCGCTATATTAGAATTATCTAGTACAGGGGGCACCTACTCCTACGAGGGAGTTTTGCGCCATCCCAGTAAATATCGACTGCTACGAGATGACGGTAGCAGCCGGGACCGACGGCTTAACGTGCCCTCCGAAGCACGGGGGGTTTCATGATGGAAGAGCTGCTGGCGGACAAACAAACCAGTGGCTGTACCAACTGCTGGAAAACCAGCTATGGTCACTTGGCAAATGGGTCAGACTAAAGTCTTCCAACAGCCGTGCCCCAAATAGCTGTCCCGCCAGCAGTGGCCCTCAAGCCCTGGCCGTCACCCAGCCAGCAGCTGGCCGCGCCTGAAGTTGCTGAACTCCATCGATTGGCAAGCCAACCGACGAGACAACCAGGCCACGGCCACCCCCTATATTAGAATTGGTATTTACTCCTTTTCTCAGATCATGCAAGATTTGAACATTTGTGTTGACATCTTTCATGCGGAGATTTTAAAATTTGTTGTTAATATCATTAATGGAAAGATTGATAGTCCTTTTTGTTTGGCTTACTTAAACTTTAATTGTAATACACGGTTTAGAAATCGAGAATTGTTTTATATTCCTTGCTTTAATTTTAATTTATTATTCAAAATTTTATCTTGTTTTAATCAACTGCATAATTGTAAGAGTTGTAATTTGGATTGTTTTTTATAATATTGTCTTTTATATAATTATATAATTTTATCAATAACTTCATTAATATATACTTATTGTTTTTTTTGTTTTTTTTTTTATTTGTCTTTGTTCTCGGTGCCTTGGTTGGGAACCCTGTGTGGCACCGAGCTACCTTTATCCTTATCTTTGGTAGCAATAATCCAATCAATCAAAAGTCGAATCCAATCAATCAAAATGGAGTTTACGCCTCGGTTCCACAGATACACATCTGCTAGTCGTGAACCAGCTCCTCAGGATTCCATTCTTCATACGCGAAAAACTTTAAAATTGACAGCACCATTCATCGCAATTAAGTGTTCTAAACGGTCAGTCGATGATACCCACACCAAACACTGCACAAAAATCAGTTGCGTTGCATTACATGCCACCCGTGATCATTCACAATAACATTGGTTTTCATGGTCCCAGAATCAACAAAGGATTGGTCTCACCAGCAAGAAATCCAGCACTCTGGGCAGGTACAAAATCGCCGTCAATTAACTTGGTCGCCACATTCTGGGGGTTACAATTCCATTGCTAAACGATGCTCTTAAATCCATGATACCCAGGAAACTTATATCAATGTGCGGTCGGACACGAATTCGAAAAAAACAATGGCTTCTTAACATGGACAACCAGCGTTGCCAGATGTGGTATTTTTTTTAAAGCCCTTATCCTTTGTTGGACATTGTTAAACAATGCACAAAACAATGAAAACAAAGACAAGAGCTTTAAAAAATTTACCACATCTGGCAACGCTGTGGACGACATGTTCTGCTTGCTCGCAAAACGAAAAAAAAATTAGCTCAAAAAAAAACAAAAAAACCTCCAAACAAACAAACAAAAAAAAACGACCACCTTATTCAGCTGCTCCTCCAAACTGCTGAGAACTATAGCATCAGTTCCCAGTCAAGGAGCTCAACAATAAAAAAAAGCAGCAGAAGTATTGTTGCTCCTATGAGCAACAACAATGAACAAATCATTTGGCGAAACATAAATAGAAAATCGTAAAATATAAAACTAAGCACAGCAATCTGGCAAAATGATAATAAAGTAACAACTAACATAATAATTCTTAAAAACTAAATAAAATGCCACCATCTTTTAAAAAAAACAAACCAACCACACTGCCATTACATGACAGAACATTATGACCACCTCCAACTTAGAGCAATGAGCTCGCCCTGAGATAAATGTACAGCGCAAGGCTAGCTCATACCCCCATATATAAATGAGTGGTTTCCAAATGTAGAGTGCTCGGCTGCAGCATGGGAAAAGCAGCAGATTTATCAGACTTCGACAAAGAACAAATCGTGATGGCTGGTATCTTGGAAACTGCGCGATTGGTGGGCTGTTCACATGGAATTGAAAGTGGTGTACAGATAGAGACACGACGAGTCGCCATCCTGCTATTTATTGTTCACAGCACTTTGATTCCAGAGGGGAGTGAGGACTAGTATGCCTGTGGCACGTACACTCAAGCCACCAATATGGCAGTCTATCTCTATGCATTTTAGAAGTTGCTCAGCTGGTTGGTTGGCAGTATCTTCAGTTGTTACAAAAAATAATGGCTTTCATGACAGTTTTAATTTTAATTGTAGTTCATTTTTAAAATCTTACCTGGTAATTATGTTAATAAATTAAATGATCTTTGAGGACATTTATATTAGTGTTTTAACAAATATTTTCATTTATTCAAATTTCATCTTCTTTAATATACAGTCGAATCCCGTTATTACGAATCTGGTTAATAAGAATTATCACTTAATACATCTTTTTTTTCTCTGGTCCCAATTTTGTGACTTCAGTTTCTATACAGTGGGTGATCAGTTAACGAACTTAATCTGTTCCAAGACAATGTTTGCTAACCGAACTGTTCGTTAACCAATCATTGATTTACCATAGATTAGTATGGGAATTTTATTATTTGTTCTGAAGACCCAAAAAATAAATAAAAATCTTATAATTTCTTACTATATGAAATGCTTATTTACATGTAATAGCAATAATGCAATCATATACAGACTTGTTTTTTCATCTTTTTTTTTCCCCCCCCCCCCCTTTTCTGGGTTGTCCAATCTGGATTGCTTTGGACAGCGATTCAGTGAGCATCCAAGTGACGCTTGTATTGTATCTGCATGTACATTGGACATGAAACATAACATTGGGGAAATTATATTATTCGTCTATTGATTCTGGTTATCAAAGGCTCGTTTCAGAAACCATTCATAGTGACAGAAAAATACAGTTCTGCAAATCTTACACATAGCATTGCTTCTTCTAGTGTTTGTTCTTTGTGGGTTTGTTATCCGAACATAAAAATTATTTGCGAAAGTGTTAGTTATCCAATTTGTTCGTTATTCGATCACCCACTGTACAATTAGTAGTTTAATATAAACTTTATTTTTAAACTAATTCCAGATAATATGAATAAAGTGAAGAAATTCATGCCAAAAATGAGATCTTTATTGTAAAAAAAAAAAAATCTATTATTGCAAATATTTCTGATTGGTTCTTAGTCTGAACGAACAAGAAGACACGGACTTGACATCTGGGAATTCTGATAGGTTTTCAGCATTTGTATAATGCATTGCTCAGAATACGCACTATTCACTGCAATTTGATTTCACTGTTTCATGTTCATTACATTACTACATTATTGATATGACTACATCACAAAAGAGGAAACACGATCATCTTAAGCTGGATTAGAACTTATCAATTATATGCTGCAGATAAGATTTGGCCGAGGAACTTTGTACCATCAAGCGTAACATTAAGATAACATTGAGATAACATTGCGCCATCAAGCTTAACAAAGATAATGAAGAATGCCGATAAGATTAGACAGAATGGGGCACACAAGGATGTGGAAAGGCCTTACTGACTGATTGAAGATGGAGACTCTAAAGACACAGAAATGACAAACAGACAGAAAGATCTGCACCATCTAACAAGCATATGTTGTCTATTTTAGATGAAATGAAATTGTATAACCTGTAGAGCAATGATGTTCCTTTTCACTTTGTATGTAATATCACTCTAGGTTCAAAATTATGGACAGATGAGAGTTTGATCTTACAGTCCTTCAGCCCTTTTATTTCTTTTGTTAAATCACATAGAACGGCATACTTTGCTTTCATGGTTGAAGTTGTTACACATCTTTGGTTGTGTGACATCCTTAAAATAGGCGATTTGTCTATCATTACAACAAAACCAAAACCACTTCATGAATGTTCTGGGAAGAATGCTATTGCAAACAAGTATATTCGTTCATATAAACAAACTTCAATAATTCAAGTATTTATGTGAAATAAACGAATGACAATTATTTTTAACAATTACGTCTGAGATTTGATTCATAACATTGCACCATCCGAGTTTCCTTTCATTATCGGATAATACAAACAAAATTTCTGGGCCCCTGAGATTCATATTAATGGGATTCGAATGTATGTTTCTTAGAAAGCATTTATCATGCTCATATCATTTCTTTCACTCTGTTGCAGAGGTTAAAGAGGCATCATTGCCTTGATGCTATTAAAGAAGCAGTACATCATTTTACCTATAAAATAAGCCAGGTTGATATTCCTGAACTGCGGCACTTCATGTACAAATCGAAAAGCACGGCACAGTACACGAGTCCTGCATTAGAGTCACCATATCTTTCTAAGGAAGAGCAAGAGCGTCTCTTTGGCCTTTACCTCTACCTTCACCAGAGGATCCATAGTCCTTCTCGGCCACTCAGAATCCTTTTTAATGTAGGTGAAAAGGAAACAATGCTTGGTTGGGTAAGTTAATTTTATGTTGATATTAATTTTTGATTAATGGCGACTTAGCAATATTAATTTTGTTAGGTGCATTATGGTTTACTTTAAGGTTGTTGCAGAATTAAACATGAATTCTGCAGCTGATGCTTGTTTTAAAAAATTACAAAAAATTTTACACTAGGACAAGTACGTTAACATTTAGAATTTTGCTTTCTTCTTTAGGTGACTGGAGGTTTTGAGCTGTATGCTACCTTCGAACCATTGGTGACTAAGTTCTTTGCAATAAATGCAATAAATAAACTTTTGCGGTGGATCAAGAAAGAAGAGGATCGGCTGTTCATTCTTAATTCTCCTGTTTTCTGATAATATCTACATAATATAATTAACTCGACTTAATTAATGCATTTGTTGTAAACATTTGCTGTCAGGAGACAAATGTTGAGCAGTTTACATCCCAACTGAAAAAAAAAAATTCAAAAGTTTTAACTCAGGTGAACTTTTTTTGTTTTGGTTTTTTAATTCCTATAAAGAAATTTTCGCAATTTTTTTCAGCTCTAGAACGACTCCTGTTTGTATCTGCAGGATAAATGCAAATAGACATGAGTTCACGCCAAGTAACATTCCTTCTAAAAAGTTCATTGAAAAAGGGTCACATTATGTTTTAACTTATGACACGAATTAAGAAAATCCGATAAAAATGAGCTACGAACAATCGGGTGATATTAAATTTTTATTTAAGAAACTTTGTAAATAATTAATACTGTAAAGAATGATTTTTTTTTTCATTTTGTATTAAATATAATAAAAAAGGTTGAATTTATGAAAGAATTTTATCATCCCCCCTCCCCCCCTCCTCCATATGATCATTTATTTAGCTGACATCAAATTGATTAGGCAATTACTGTATTTTATATTTAGTCAAGCTCTCCTTACATGAGCAATGGTATAATGTCAACGGTCCACAAATAGCAATATGGTAGCATTTATATCAAGTATGGGTTTTTTTTCGGACCCATGCAGGAGATCATGTCCGTAGTGAAATTTATTAAAGACCCTAAGAAGATATTGAATTACGAGGCCCTGATAATAAGAAAGCACAAGGAGAAAGTTTTAAACAACCAGATTAATTATGAAAAAAAAAAACCATACTTGATGTCATCAACATCATACACCCTCCCCCGAGGTACGGATTTATTCGATAATACTTAATCTACTGTGGATTTTATATTTTTATTTTTTACTTTCTTTTTTATTTTTATTTTAATTTATTATTTAACTCTGTCTCATAGATTTTTGTTTTCATCTTTTGTTCTCTATTAAACTTAAGAATTTGTAATTTATAATTGTTCCATAGCTATAATTCGTTATTGCTTTTTTTGCTTCCGACCTCTTGATCTGTAAAATTCAGTTTTCATATATCCAATCATGTAAAAAATTTTATGTAGTTACTCAATTGCTTGTAACCCCACCAATCAGGTTCGAGTGTATCTCTCGCTGATTGGTGGACATCACCCATATAACCAGGTTCAGTTGCCTCTGCCACTTTGTAGTCATTCATAGTTCCTGATGATAAATTACTCTTAAACGCATTAAACTTGTAATAAACGCTACTACCATATTGCTATATCTGGACCGTGATAACATTATTTGTTATACAGTAATATTGACCAGAATGCAGCTGTTAGATTTAATCTCCTTAAATGACTGAGTTTGCTTTGCCTGAAGTTCTGGATAGATTATTCTTCATCTAAAGTAAATTTCAAAAACTGAGAACTTGCAGCCTTTAAGTTTTTTGGGAACCAGCAAGCCCAATAAATGGTATGTTGGGAACTGCAGATCTGTTAAAAAAAAAAAAAAAAAAAAAAATGAAAATTAAAAGGAAAAGAATGTGAGTATACAGTACATAAATATATGAAGGAGGAAATCGGGCAATTTTAATTCACATGCTGTCTAAGGAAAGAGTGTGCACCATAACTTTCTTAGCAACACAGAGCGGAAAATTTTTGTGGTAAGAATGGGTATCACAACCTGTATCGCTTGCTGCATGACCAGACTAATTCGAATTCTAAGAGTTTTAGTATAACTGTGAAACTGCAATGAATGTGAAATATGCGAAACAGTTCGAAGCAGTTTCCTTGTGTTTGCAAAAGCTCTGAAAATGTTGCAAGCTACATTGAAAAAAATCAATGGCATTTGTAAGACCACAAAAATGTCAATGATCTACTGTAATAAGACTACTAAACAACAAGACAAGCAGGCGTAGAGACCTTCACGAAGAATCCACAAATAACTTTGAAGGAAGGACAGGAAAATTGGATACATAAAGGTACTAATTTGTCTCTGAAGACGACAAAAAGTTGTTTGGAGGAGAAAAACATAAAATGACGGAGTACGGTGAAAAAACATAGTTTTCAGATACGGTCAAAAAAGTACAGGAAAATAATGGATCGTGATTGGGGCAATGTCATTTTCGCGGATGAATCCTCGTTTTGGTCACCTGATTCCCCATGTTGAGCATGGTCATCCCTCACAAATAGAACTTTGTGCCGTACCATTAAGCACCCTGTAAAAGTTCATGTCTGGGGTTGCTTTTTAATAAATGGATTCTGAAATTTATGCATCTTGACTAGAAGCCTGAACATAAAGAATGACCTAAATTTACATAAAGAGTCTGTTATCATCTGTTTGAAGGCTTTACGGAAAGATAAACACAAACTGGGTTCTTCAAGAGCACAATGACTCGAAACATCATAGTAGACTGTGCACGTAATGGAAGGCCCAATGTGACATTGCACAGTTAGATTGGCTGTCTCAGTCACCTGATGTAATGCCATATAAAATGTATGGGCTTATATGAAGCATAAGCTTCAGAGGAAACATACTTGGAGTTTGAACCAGCTGACGACAAATTCAACAGATTTGGACGTCTTTACCTCTAGAATTTGCTGTCAGCTTACAAGTTAGTAGAAAGCAAGCCCCAAAGATGTCAAGCCATTATTAACAACAAATGTGATTAGACCACTCACTAATGTGCAAGTGCTACTGCATAGCTTTCTATCTGGAGTTTGTCTCCTCGTTTTCCGTAAATAATTTTTAAAGTTATAGCACACACTCTTTTCTTAGAAGATGGTAAATTAAACAAAAAATAAGCCAGGGAAAAATATATTCACCTTTTCTCTAGAAAGGTTTCTGTAGCTGTAATGAAGAAGAGCGATGATCATTCTCCATTGAAATACCAAATCCTGCCATTACTGCAATGTGCATGAGCAATCTCTGGTGACACATAGAATTTGTACAGGTCATTACTATATACTAAAGTAATAAAAATTTACCATACCTATGACTTCAATAAATGACGTGCTACAGAATGCGTTGATTCTGTTCACTTCGTGCACACTGACGTGACGCATTGGATTTTCAGGAAAAAAGGTGAATTGGGTTGTTGCAAATGTAATGGCTGATTTTATCTTGTAGGAAAGCAGACGTTTAACGAAAACAATATGCCTCTTTAATCAAAGTAATCTCCAGCAGAAGCCAATACATTGTTGCCAATGAATGACCAATTTGTTAATGCCATTTTGAAAGATTCAGCATCTCTGGACATGATGAAGTGTTCCACTGTTAAAAACTTGTTCAAGTGCCAGAAAAGATAATCCATTGGTAAAAAGATCAGAAGAATAAGTGGGATGTGTCACAGCTTCATAACTCGACTGATAGATTTGTTTCGCAGTCATCACTGATTGCTGTTGGATGTTATTTTGAAGCAAGAGGACACCAATTGTGACAAGTGCTGGATGCTTAATGCAGTTCTTTGTTCTTCTACTACATACTTGTGTGGTATGAATCATCTGTTATGGTTTGACTCATGGGAGAAAGAATCATGAGTGAATGATACTGGCAAAGGAATATCACGTAGTGGTTATCATTGAGTTCTTCTCTGAACCATTAGGCCAAACATACAATTGTATAATATCAAAATTCTTTCTTGCCCGTTTCTTGTGCCTTTTTTGTATACTTGTTTGTCTTGGACTGGAAAATGTTATGAAACAATTTAGGAGAGATGATTCAAATAAAATGTTCATCTGCTTCGCACATAAAAACTGTATGGTGACTGTTATTTACCATCTGCCAAAGTATAGCTTAGATATGGTACTCAAAGGCAATGAAAGATATCCATAGAAAAATTAAAACTCAGATTCTAAAGTTCCATAAGGAAGGTACCGCTACTCTGCATACATTTACAAGAAAAGTCTTGGAAAGCTCGCTACTTCTTTTTAAACCCATACAGTCTTCTTGGTTTTCTATTCAGATGGATGAAAATTTACAAGTACCCCTTGTACATGGTGATCCAAGTGGCAGGAAAAGTTTTAAAACCCAATAACTTTCATACAAATGCAGATAAAAATATTCTGTTTGCAGAGAAACGATTGAAATGAAGTCTGATTTTTTTTCCAGGAAAAAAAATAATGCTAGGCGTTGTCAGGTTACGGACATCAGCATAACGAAATTGTAGGCATAGGAATGCTGTCATTATTCGAGAAGGCCTTCTTAGTTATTATCAGAATAAGGAAAGTGCCAGTGCAGCATTAGCAGGCATATTGTATTGACGCATGCATGGAATGTGAGATGGTAATGGACCTATGACATGCTGCAGTGACAAAAATAATACGATGATTTGAAGTCAGGGGTTCTTTCGCTGCACATCCAAGAAGTGACCGTCCCTCACCATCCACTACTATCGCCTAGAGAGTCAAAAAGGCTGTGCAAGCACTGTTGGAGATTTCTGCACATGGGCGAGAAGTCTCCAGACAGATTGGCATTTTGTACAGCAGTGTATGGCGATCTCTACAAATTATCCTAAAGCAATTTCCATACAAATTGCAACATAATCATGAACTAACACCTGGCAACTTCATCACTCACCAAGATTTTGCTAATTGGGTATTCAATAAAATGGAGCAGCATCATGACTGGCTTTTCACTGTGCTTTGGACATACCAAGCGCATTTCACACTTTGTGGTGGTGTTAACACACAATTGCCACGCATTCCACACATTCATTTCTTGAACAACCCCTACATCAGCCAAAAATTACAATCTGATGTGGTTTCACCACTGATTTCATAATTGGTCCATTTTCTTTGAGAAAATCACAGGGACTGTTCTAAGAACACTTACCATCATTGGTGTGCAGTATGCAGCATTGCTATGGACCAGCATTATTCCATAATTGCAAGCACTGCATACACTCACTTTTATGCAAGATGGAGCACCATAGCATATTGCTGTGCTGCTTAACAATACTTTCACATGCATGGCCACTCAAATCACCCGATCTGACACCTTGTGATTTTTGGCTATGGGGACACCTGAAATCAAGTGTACCGTAATCAACCCACATCATTGGTAACATTGAAAGATTCCATCCGGCAACATGTGTCTGCCATACCAAAAGAAATGTTGCTTAATACAGTGAACAGCATGGTGTCTTGTCTAACTGTTGTAAGTCGATAGTTAATCCGGCATCTTACAGTCTCAAAATGTGCATAAACTGATGTCTATAACCTGACAATGCCATCTGTTGGTCAAAAACTGAACAATTCTAGCATTAATTTTTTTCCTGGAAAATGAAATCCAGGTTCGTTTCAGTCGTTTCCCGTGCAAATTATTGAGTTTTAAAGTTTTTCTTAACTTTTGGATCACCCTGTATATTATTTTTTTATAATTGGTATTTGCAAATTGTAGAAAACTTTAATCGAATGCTCAGATAAAATTTTGAGTCCACAAGAAAATTGTATTTCAATATAAATTACAGTAGAAGCTCACTAAACCGAATCTCAAGGGAAGAGCAAAACGATTCAGTTTATTGATGTCAAGTAAAATAAAATTCGAATTATTGACCTTTGTGCGAGATTTGACCAACCGTATGGGAATGCAAATTATTTTAATGAAAGTAGAAATTTATTTATCTAATACAAATTCATATACCTACGAGTTGTAAAAGGCTAATTAGAATTAAAGTCTGTAATTTTAGACTGATTCATAGCACGAGGCCTCTGCATGTCTACTTAGTTTTCCATTGAACTTTAAAACCTCGATTAGTGTTATGAGTTATGCTGGACAAGGACGCAGACTCATAACAACAAGAATGCAGGACCGATATCTTCAAACTTCTGCTTTTGGCCGATGAACATCAACTGCTAGAGACTTGCAAAACGACCAAACAGTCAGAAACAGACTACGGGAAGGTAGTTTGGGAGCCAGAAGGCCAAATTGTGTACCTCATCTCACGCACCTAAACCGAGAAGCCCGACGTTGGTTTGCCCAACAACACATCAACTGGCAGCTGCGTCAATGGCGCTCTGTTCTCTTTACATGCGAGTCCAGATTTCGCCTATTCGTTTGATGGACGTCAGCGTTGTGGAGACGCTCTGCAGAAGCAACTATGCAACAGACAGAATGGGATGTAGTTCAGTCATGGTTTGGGGAGGGGGGGGGGGGAATCTCTATCGACAGCCGTACTGATCTCGTCCCAAGACGTCTCAATGCTGAAGTCTACATCAGGGACATTCTGGAAGATCAGATAGTGCTTGTTGCTTGTGTTGTGGGCCCTGTTTTTTTTATTATGCAGGATAATGCTCGTCTGCTATGGCACGTGCCACTCAGGAATTTCTCCAAGAACGGAACATTCCAAAATTGGAGTGGCCAGCAACGAGTCCGGACATTAATCTGATCAAGGTTGTGTGGGATATGCTTGAAAGAAGCATAAGGCAACGTCCAACAAGTCCATAATCACTGCACGACCTTTCGCAGGTCCTCATTGAAGAATGGGAGAACATTCCTCAAGCAGACATCTGTCGACTTGTGCAGAGCATTCATCGCAGACGCCCTTCGAGCTCGTGGAGGGAATACACGTTTATTAGAGAACACTTCTAGGGAAACATGTATCCAGAGATGTCTTGAGACCCCTTCTTGAGAACAGTTTTCTCGCTTTAGTTTCACCAGGGGTTACATCTATAATTTGTTTTTTTTTTGAAAGATGCTTGGAAAACTAAGCCATACACTTGTTTATTTGTTGAATAAATTGAAACCACTTCACATGTTCATGGAGTTGTACAGACATTTCAAAGATTTCTAATGAGTTTTTCTGTTTTTGTCTACATTAGCTAGCCATACCTTTCACTTTACCCACTCGATAAAGGGCAGGGGATGAAATTTTTTCACCGGGTTTTTTGTTAAACCCACATTTTACATGATGCTCTACAACTTTCTAAATAACACATGGGGTCTAACCCCTACCCCTACAAAATTTAAATTTTCAAAATTTACCCCTTCGCCCCCAGGGACGAGAAATGTTTTTATTCTGAATTAGGGGACATTAAAACCAAATAATCAATATTCATTTTCCCCCCACCTGTTCCCCTTGAGCCGTTATTTGAACCTAAAGACGGGACACCAATTATGAAACACCCTGTATACAAAAGCCTCTGCTGAAAATCCTGTTTATAACTACCACTTACAGGATCAAGCAACCATCTAATGAGCTCTCAAATAAAGGGGAAGAAAATGTTTTTGTAAATTTACTGGATGTCTTCGAAAAACATTTTAAAGACTTAGTTTTCACTTGGATGGCACGAAAGACCAAACAAATTAACTTAGATTCTTTGATAAAGAAGTAAGCACAGTAAAACTTTAGTAAGGACTTCAACAGACCATCAAAGAAGTCTGTTTTAACCAAGGTCCACATTATGCGAAAATGGGTAAATGTGTGAAAGAATGTACAGTAGAATATGTAGCACATTAATAAAATGGATTAATCTAATTTCAATACTATGGTAAATGTAAATTGAATGATTGAAAAATGAAGGAATTTACAATACATGTACAGTAGGCCTCCGTTTTTTGGCCATAATCCGTTCCAGAATGGCGGACGTAAATCGAAACCAGATTTCCCATAGGTTCCAATTATCAAAAAATTATTCCGTTCTACACAGAAAAAGTTACCGCCCCCCAAAAAATTATTACAACAGTTAAAGACAGAAAACAAGTAGTGTGGCAACATGGTCCTTCCTTTCCAAACTTTATCTTGAACTGCTGCTGAAGAGAGATTATAGGAGAGGAATACACCAAAAGTCTACAAAAGGTATATATACAGGGTGTAAATTTTAAGTTGACAAAGCAGAATAACTCGAAAAATAAGCTTCACACGAAAAAATGCGTATAATCCAAAGTTGATTATTTTCGAGGGGGCATCTGCTGGTGCTAAAATTAGCCCACCCCCCCCGGCCCCTGGGGGTGGGGCGGGGGGCAACTTTAAAATTTCAAATGGGAACCCCTATTTTTTATTGCAGATTCAGGTCCTACATAAAAAACTACGTACATTTTGTCTGAAACATTTTTTTTTATTTTTGGTAGATGGCGCTGTAATTCAAGAAAATCCATTTTCTCATTTTTGCGTGGAAATGGTTACGGAGAAATAAAAAATACTTATTTACTTCGTAAATTTTGCCGCAAAGTTATTATTTTATTATTTTTTGCCGCGGATTAGGATAATTTTGTTTTGTTTCGTGGTCATGAGGCCACACAACTTTATAATTATCAAACAAATCAACTGATTAGCTAACTAACTAACCGAACATCCTACGTACTAACGAGTGAACTCATTAACTAACAGAGTAAAAAAGTAAAAGACTGTGTAAAGATGAAGTTATTCCCGTTTAAGATTTGGTGGTCCTTAAAAGGACCGATTGTTTTCGTTTTATTTTTTCTTATTTGCAAATACTTGCAAGTAAATGAATTTCGGGGTGCTTGTATTTCCAGTGAGTCCCCTCGCCTCTCACTTTCGGCCTGCTTGTTGTCCTTAAATCCCTTGCATCTCGCCGTTTTATGAAATTAAATGTTCAAATTGATGACCTCCAACTTCGATGCATTTATTGACTCGTTTTGTAAATTCCTGAACACATCTTGATAACATGTCTGGTGTAATTGCAGCGCAAGCATCTCTTATTCTTTGAATCATGTTTTCGCGAGTGGTTGGCGTTTCCTTATAAACGATATCTTTGAGGTAACCCCATAAGAAAAAATCTGGCGATGTAAGGTCAGGCGATCTGGCTGGCCAATTCACAGGACCTTCCCTGCCGATCCAGCGACCATGGTAAAGTCGATGTAGTACTTCGCGCGCTACTAATGAATAATGCGCTGGACAACCATCATGTTGAAACCACATGTGTTGTCGAAGTTCAATACTCAGGTCTTCAAGTAGATCTGGTAGTTCATTTTCAAGTAGGTTACGATATTTGTTGCCATTCAAATTACCGTCTATAAAATATGGACCGATAAGTTTATCGCCAATTATCCCACACCAAACATTAATTGACCAAGGTCGCTGATGGTTGACTTCTCGAATCCAGTGTGGGTTCTGTTCACTCCAGTAATGCATGTTATGTCGATTAACTTCCCCGTGGTTTGTGAATGTTGACTCATCGGAGAAAAGAACTCGTGCAAAAAAATGTTGGTTTGTTTGCATCTGCTGAAGTGCCCAGTGACAAAACGTTACTTGCGTCTAGCGCCAGCAGTGAACCCAATGCAATAGCACTTAG